>MDKF010898515.1:0-51698 GCA_026770625.1 Nicotiana glauca
CCTGGAGTGCAAGTCACCACAATACAGCACTATGATGTGCAAGTCCGGGGTTTCAAACCCTCAGGACATCATTTATAAATATTACCTACCTCGAACCGGTAAAATCTCTATCCCACGACGCCTTTTCCCCTCAAATCGGCCTCCACGCGCGTCAAATCTAACCAAAGTCAGGCCAAATATATCACAATATGCTAATGGGACATAACCCAATCGAAATAACTCGAAAAATACTAAAAATCACGAAATTGGCAAAACCCGAGCCCCGGGCCCACGTCTCGAAAAATTTCAACATTCACATTTACGGAATCCTCGTTTCGCCACGAGTCTGTACCTACTAAATTCACAAAAATCGAAGTTCATTTGTCCCCTTAAATCATCATTTCTATCCAAGAGGGTTTTCTACCCTTTTCAACAAAAATTCTCAAATTATACACCAAAACTTGCAGTAGATTCGAGTTATACAACCAAAATTGAGTTAAGAGTACTTACCCCGTTGTTCTCTATGAAAATCGAACCAAAAATCACCTTATCCGAGCTCCAAATCGCAAAAATGGAAAATGGGTTCGAAGTCCCATTTCCAAAAACTTAACATTTTGTCCGGCACTATTCACGTCACTGTTCACGTCACTGTTTACGTACACTGTTCTAGGGCTACTGTTCACGGCACTGTTCACAAACACTATTCACGGTACTATTTGCTGGGCACTGTTCATGCGGGGGTCACTGTTCATTGTTCACCCGCGCGGTTACTATTCACTGCTGCAGAAAATACAACAGGTTTTTAAGAAATTTGCAGCACAACCATTTTTTCACTAAAATGGCTCTAATTTCATCATACGAACTCGGAATTAGACGATTCTTGTTCCTATGAGTCAAAAATAATAATACGAATACAACCCTTCAATCGAAACTCAATTCGGAGCTCGTTTACCCAGTTCAATACCCATTTCGCTCGTTAAACAATTATCTCACATTTCGCGTCAAAAACCCAATCGCGACTTGATGAAATTAAACCAAAATTTCTAGATCAGTCCTATAATTCATGATTTAAATTCTGTAAGTCTCGAAATCAAATTTGGATCTCTACAGCTAAAAATGAACCTTTAGATCATTACATTTATGCGCAAAACGGCAAAAATCTTCCAAAAAAGACCCGTTGGGCATCCGAAACACACCCGAGGTCCCCGGGACCTCAACCAAAAGTACATAAATGTTTTAATACCTCATTTAAACTTGCTTGAACCATAAAAACACTATCGTTAACATCAAAATCATCAATTTTCATCAAATCAAGGCCTAAGTTAAACTAAAACTTTCAAAATGCGCATTCGATCAAAAACCCGACCAAACGATGTCCGAATGACCTGAAAATTTGTACACATATCCAAAATCACCCAACGAAGATACAGCAACTCTCGAAATTCCAATCCGACCCTCGGATCAAAATCTCACCTATTAACCGGAATTTGCCAAGATACTAACTTCGCCAAAATAGGCTAACTTCTTCACCGGACCTCCAAAATTACTTCCGATTGCCTTCCTAAGTCTTAAATAATCACCCGGAGATAACCGAATCATCGAAATTCAATTCCGAGCTCTCTAACTCACAAGTCAACATCCAGTTGACTTTTCCAATTTAAGTCTTCTTAAAAGAGACTAAGTATCTCATTTCTTTATAAAATCACTCCAAATCAATTCTAACGCACCCAATACCGATAATGAAACTTAAAGCAACACAATAAGGTGAAACAAGGCGGTAAATCACGAGACGACGGGTCGGGTCGTCATAAATTCTGCCTAGTTTCGGGGATATTTGATCATTAAAAAGTATCAAAATTGAATATATGATGGGAGAAGACAGGATTCAGGTCTTTGTTTATTACCCTAGGAAAATATGTGAGTACAGACGAACTTATTACCTCCTTTATTTCATTTTATATGGCAGGATTTGACCGGTGTGATTTTATTTTGAAGAGAGCATGTAAGGAATACATCCAGCTTTATGTGGAGTCCATACCTACTACATTGAATAAAATTAAAAAAAGGAGGAGTGATTGACTCACCTACTACATTGAATAAAAGGAAAAGAAAGAGGAGTGATGGATGGGAGAAAAAACTTCAGATTTTTTCAAGATTGGGGTGCTGGAATTTGAACATTGATTAACCAACCAAATTGGTATGGTTGGTGAAAATGTGCCTATAAATAGCAGGCTTCATTTCTCTTTTAAATCACACCAAAATAATGAGAGAAGCATAATATAGTGAGAGTAATCCATAGATTGTTGTCTGTGAGATAACTAGTGAGTGGTGGTAATATTATAGTGAGCTATTTTAAATAAAGAGTGTTATTTCTTTCAAAGTTGTAGTATTGACACTACTGAGTTGCAATATTATAGTGGTACTATTGCTCCACTCGGGTATTGTATTTTACCCCGCTAAAATATTTGATGTCAGTGTTACTCTCTTGTATTATTATTATTTGTTGTGGATATTATTCCTGGGCGGGATTATTTTATTTCCCAACAACGTGGTATCAGAGCCATGGCAAATAATGGTCCACTATCTTTTCAGTATCCCCGTCTCACAAAAGATAATTATGAGAAATGGTGTCTACGTATGAAAGCCATTCTTGGCTCTCAGGATGTATGGAAAATTGTAGACAGAGGGTATACAAAACCCGATAATGAGGAAGCTCTGCCTCAAAATGAAAAAGAGGTCTTGGCAAAGACAAGGAAGAAGGATCAACAAGCCATCACGCTCATCCACCAATGTTTGGATGATGTCATGTTTGAGAAGGTGGCAGATGCTACCACCTCAAAAGAAGCTTGGGGGATTTTACAAAATTCTCTTCAAGGAGTTGACAAAGTGAAAAAGGTAAAACTTCAAACTCTAAGGGCTTATTTTGAAGTTCTAAAAATGAAAGAATCCGAATGCATCTCGGATTATTTTTCAAAAGTGAAGGTTGTTGTAAATCAACTAAGAAGATACATGGAGGACATAAAAGATGTCCGTGTGGTATAAAAGATCCTTCGCACTTTAACACATAAATTTGATTTTATGGTGTGTGCTATTGAGGAGTCTAAAGATTTAGACTCTATGATGGTGGAGCAATTGGAAGGTTCTTTACAGGCCCATGAAAAAAATATCAAAAGGAGACAAAAAGTTCCATTGGAGCAACTTCTTAAAACTCAGGCATCCTTCAAGAATTATGGAGGTGAAACAAGTTATCGAGGAAACGGACGAGGCCGAAGCCGAGGAGGTCATGGAAGATAAAGAAGTAATGGTAACAACTTCAACAATGAAGTTAAAATCCACCAAACATTCAGAGGTCGTGGTCGCGGACAAAGAGGAGGAAGAGGACGTGGCTACTACCAAGAAAATAATGGACAACCGTATGTCAAATAAAAAATTAAGTGTTATAATTGTCATACATTTGTCCATTACTCTTGGGAATGTCGTAGCAATGTTGAAGAAAAAGCTAACCTTGTTGACGACAAGAAAGAAGAAAATGAGTCAACGTTGTTGATGACACTCAAGGAAGAAGACAAAGATGATTGCAGTTCGTAGTATTTCGACAATGGAGCAAGCAATCATATGTGTGGATGAAAAGAGAAGTTTGTGGAGATCAATAAAACAGTGAGAGGTAATGTATCCTTTGGAGATACTTCAAAGGTTCAAATTGAAGGAAAAGGTACGATTATGATCTCCTGTAAAGATGGTAGTCACAAGTTAATTCAAGATGTTTATTATGTGCCAAAATTAAAAAGTAATATTTTAAGTTTGGGCCAACTTCTTGAAAAGAAATATGACATCCACATGAAAAATATGCATCTTTGGCTTAGAGTTTCAAGTGGAATTCTAATTGCTAAAGTGCATATGGAAAAGAATAGATTATTTTCTCTGAATCTTAAAACAATTGATGCAAAGTGTTTGAATGCTAATGTGCAAGATGAATCATGGTGTTGGCACATGCGATTTGGGCACTTAAATTTTGAAGCGCTCAAATCAATGGGAGAAAAGAACATGGTGCATGGGATACCATCAATCAACCATCCAAATAAATTGTGTGAAGCTTGTCTTCTTGGAAAACATGCAAGGAGGAGTTTTCCAAAGGAGGCCATGTCAAGATCAACCAAGCCGCTTCAGCTTGTCCACACTGATGTGTGTGGACCAATTAATCCACCTTCTTTTGGTAAAAGAAAATACTTTCTGCTTTTCATTGATGACTTTAGTAGAAAGACTTGGGTTTATTTCTTGAACCAAAAATCTGAAGCTTTTGCTGCTTTTAAAAATTTCAAAGTACTTGTGGAGAAAGAAAGTGGCTATGAAATTAAAGCTCTAAGGTCCGATAGAGGAGGTGAATTCACCTCAAACGAATTTAATGACTTCTGTCAACTTCATGGAATTCGTCGCCCTCTAACGGTACCTTATTCACCTCAACAAAATGGTGTTGCAGAGAGAAAGAATCGAACGATTCTTAATATGGCTAGATGTATGTTAAAAGCTAAAAATATGCCCAAGGAATTTTGGGCCGAAGCTGTTTCTTGTGCAGTTTATTTGAATAACAGGTCTCCAACAAGAAATGTTAGAGATCAAACGCCTCAAGAAGCATGGAGTGGAAGAAAGCCAAGTGTCAAGCACTTAAGAATCTTTGGGAGCATAGCCTATGCTCATGTGCCACATCAAGGGAGAGCAAAGCTTGACGATCGAAGTGTCAAGCATGTGTTTGTTGGCTATGATACGAGTTCAAAAGGCTACAAGCTATACAACCCAAGCAGCGGCAAGGTTGTGGTAAGTCGTGATGTTGAATTTGATGAAGAATTGGCATGGGATTGGGAAGCTCAAGAAGAGACTTCATATGATTTTCTTCCATACTTTGATGATGAAGAAGAAGCAGAGACCGTGGAACATGTGCAAGATACAACTCCACCTCCTTCTCCAACTAATGTTGCATCTCCCTCTTCTCAAGAAAGTTCAAATGAACATCCGCAAAGGACAAGGAGTATTCAAGAGCTCTATGAGGACACAGAAGAAGTTACTAATTTTGATTTTTTATGTTGTCTCTTTGCTGACAGTGAACCAATGAACTTTGATGAAGCTGTTACAAACAAAAAGTGAAGACAAGCCATGGAGGAGGAGATCAAGTCAATAGAGAAGAACAACACTTGGGAGTTAACAACTCTTCCCAAGGGTCATCGAGCAATTGGAGTGAAATGGGTATACAAAATAAAGAAGAATGTTGATGGAGATGTGGAGAAATACAAGGTACGACTTATGGCTAAAGGCTACAAGAAAAGGCAAGGCATTGACCATGAAGAAGTCTATGCACCTGTTGCCCGCATGGAGACAATCCGTCTGCTGATCTCTTTGGCGGCGCAAATGAAGTGGAAGATTCATCAACTAGATGTCAAGTAAGCCTTCTTGAATGGATATCTTGAAGAAGAAGTCTATGTTGAACGGCCATTGGGTTTTACTATCAAAAACCACGAAGATAAAGTGTTGCGGTTCAAGAAAGCTTTATATGGATTAAAGCAAGCCCCACGAGCATGGAATAGTTGCATCACCAAGTATTTTCAAGACAATGGGTTTACTCGTTGTCTCCATGAATATGCTCTTTACCTGAAAGTTCACACTAATGGAGATATCTTACTTGTTTGTCTTTATGTTGATGATCTTATTTTCACAGGTAATAACCCAAGTTTGTTTAAAGCTTTTAAGAAAGATATGTCCCGTGAGTTCGAGATGACAGATGTAGGGCTCATGTCATACTACTCGGGCCTAGAAGTGAAGCAGATGGAGGATGAAATTTTTATCTCTCAAGAAAGATATACAAAAGAAATATTGAAGAAATTCAACATGCTCAATTGCAACCCTGTGAACAGACCGATTGGAGAGTGGGACAAAATCGTCCAAGTTTGATGAAGGAGAAAAAGTGGATCCCACATTTTTCAAAAGTCTTGTGGGAAGTTTAGGTACTTGACTTGTACCAGGCCAGATATACTCTTTGCAGTTGGAGTAGTTAGCCGGTTCATGGAAACTCCTACCTCCACTCACTTGAAGGTCACTAGAAGAATTCTTCGTTACCTAAAAGGTAGGATCGACTTTGGCCTATTTTATACTTCTTCTAATGATTTTAACCTTATGGGATATTGTGATAGTGATTATGCGGGAGATATTGATGATAGAAAAAGTACAACTGGTTTTGTATTTTTCTTGGTGATTGTGTTATTTCTTGGAGTTCAAAGAAATAGTCCATTGTTACTCTCTCTACTTGTGAAGCGGAATATATATCAGCAACATCATGTACCTGTCATGCTATTTGGCTAAGAAGATTATTGAAGGAGCTCAATTTACCACAAATTGAGGCTACATAGATTTGTATTGATAACAAATATGCACAGGCACTTGCCAAGAATCCGGTGTATCATGATCGAAGAAAAAATATAGATACAAGGTATCATTTCATCAGAGAGTGCATTGCCAAGAAGGAAGTCAAGCTCAAATATGTGAAGTCTCATGATCAAGTTGTAGACATTTTTACAAAGCCTCTCAAGTTTGAAGATTTTCAGAGATTGAGAACAAGACTTGGACTGAAGAAGAAAAATCAAAATTAAGGGAGAGATTTGTGGAGTTCATACCTACTACATTGAATAAAATAAAAAGAAGGAGGAGTGATTGACTCACCTACTACATTGAATAAAAGGAAAAGAAAGAGGAGTGATGGACGGGAGAAAAAAACTTCAGATTTTTTCAAGATTGGGGTGCTGGAATTTGCACATTGATTAACCAATAAAATTGGTATGGTTGGTGAAAATGTGCCTATAAATAGCAGGCTTCATTTCTCTTTTAAATCACACCAACATAATGAGAGAAGCATAAAGTAGTGAGAGTAATCCACAGATTGTTGTGTGTGAGATAACTAGTGAGTGGTAGTAATATTGTAGTGAGCTATTTTAAATAAAGAGTGTTATTTGTTTCAAAGTTGTATTATTGACACTACTGAGTTGTAATATTATAGTGGTAATATTGCTCCACTCGGGCATTGTATTTTACCCCGCAAAAATATTTGGTGTCAGTGTTACTCTCTTGTATTATTATTATTAGCTGTGGATAATTGATTTAACATTATATGCTCAATTAAACCCGACACTTCAAATCAATTATGGTAAAAATAATGTTAAATCAATTGATTTAATAGCATATAATGTTAAATCAATTATGGTAAAAATAAGTTCAGGGAGGTAATAGGACCCCGAAAAGAAAAGGTTTGTAGTTGGTAAATAAATCATAGGATGGGGTGAATTTTATGCATTATCCCATAAGATTAAGAGTAATGAAACAAAGTCCAAAAGAAGGTGTTACTTTTATATAGGATGGTGTGAGTTAAGTAATGGAGACTTAGTAGATAATGTGCTTTTTCTTCCTTATTTTATGTAAAATTTGTTATCAGGCTCCAACCAAACTCAATAAGGAACTGAAATGCATGGCCACTTTTTATCCAGACTTCTGTATTTTCCAGGACCTTTGCAGTGCGATGGTGGACGGAATTTCATTTGTGGAAAACCCTTAACTAATGCAATAAACCATTTTATTTTTTTTGGTTTCCCACCCTGTGTCCTGTATCCTAATTGGAGCATGACTTTATCCGCATTCGCGCTGCGTAGGGCCCCGTTAGGGGAAAATGCTCCCTACCAAGGATTTTTCAATAGGGTTCGAACTCGAGACCTCTGGTTAAGGGAAGATCAGTCCCACCACTGCACCACGTCCTTTGGTGATAATAAACCAAAATTTTCATTTGTGGAAGTACACTAAATTACCCTTCAAACTACTGCTGTGTTTGATTTGATACACATTGATGTACGAGGACCATATGGTGTCCAAACCTTTGATGAAAATAAAACGTTCTTGACTATTATATTGTTGATGATCATTCTCAGATGACATGGTTATACCCGTTGAAGTTAAAAATGATGTCATTGTTGTTTGAGAACATTTCTGCAATTAGTACATACTCCGTTTAATAGAAATGTAAAAGTGCTTAGATCAGACTATAGAACAGAATTTGTGAATCATGACTATCAAGAGTATTTCACTCATATGGCATAGTACATCACAGAGCATGTATCTACACATCTCAGCAAAATGGCATAGCTGAGAGAAAGCATAGACACGTTCTAGAGGCGGAAAGGGCTCTTAGATTTCAAGGGTACATCCCTATAAAAGAATAGTCAACACCAAAAATAGCATCTTGACAAGTATAAGTAGCAGATACTATAAAAGTTCAACAAATGGAATTCCATTTGCATTAGTTTACAAGACATGACAAAAATTAATGACTTGATACACATTAATTTTTAGAGAGAATTACAACTAATGTTTAACCATACATTACATAATTAATTAGTCTGTAAGAAGTACATAACCACACCATTACATCATAAGAACATGTCACTAGAAAGAGAAGAAAAAAATAGCGCTACATAACGATACAAAATTTTGCGAGGAGTTTAAACATGCCCCCTCGAACCCAAAAATATAATATAACAGCACAGCGCAAAGAGTTTAAACTCTTTCACCAAATTAAAATCTTTCAAATGCTACAGATCGACTGAGTTGCTCTAATTGTAAAGCAGAATAAGGCCACTTCCATAGTACTGCTTTCTGCCACCACCGACAATTTCTTTTCCTCTTTAATATGAGGCTGCCGCTTTTTCTTGTTAAGCGTTATTGCGGTGAGGTGAGAGACGAGACTAGTTTTGATACCACTTGTTTAGAAAAGGGAGGATTATAGCAAGTAGTTACAGAATGCGGGATGCTTTATGCATCGAACTGCTCTTTATTTTATCCATCTTCGGACATCACAACATGTTAAACACCACTCTATTGTTATACAACATTTACACCTTTAAATAATTAAACTACTTAAAATATTAAACTTTGATTTGATTGGACTACTTTTCAACTTACACTACTTAAAACTGCTTAAATTTTTCCAAGAAAACAGACTGAAATCGGTCGGAATTTTAAATAAATAATAATTTTATTTAAATATATAATTATTTGTAAATTGTAATAAATTGGTAATTTATTTAACTAAATATATTTAAATTCATAATTTCCAATCGAATTCGGTCGGAAGTTTTGAATTTCTAGGCAAAAAAATGATATTTTCGATCGATTTCGGTCGGTTTTCTAGGTAAAAACTAGGCAGAAAATGCATGCTTTTAAGCTACACCACCTACCAATTACAACCAATATCCATCATATAATGGCAGCATTACATTGCTGTCATTCAACCAACATTAATCAACAACAACAATAATTAACTAACTAACTAACAACAACAACAACAATTAACCAACAACGCTAATAACAACCAGAACAACAACGTTTATAACAACAACAATGCCAACCCAACTATACAAATGTTCAATAACAATCAACAATATAATCATCATTCAAAACTAGTCCTAACTAAATATTGACAAGTTCAATATTTTTTAGCAATACACATCATTCAATGAGTGTTTTATATTGCATCATCTCCATCTTCACTACTAGAACATTCATCGTCGCCATGGTTCAAAGGATCACGACGAGAAGGAATATTAGCACATGGGGAAGGCTCATGAGACCGGGGAATGGGGAAAGCACCACTAGAAAGAAAATTGGCCAACTGACCTTGAAGGAGATTGTCACGATCCTAAACGGACCGGATCATGATGGCGCCTATCATGAAACTAGGCCAGCCGACGCAAACCCTAAACCAACCAAAACAAGTATAATAAGCCATTTAAAAGTCATTAATGAGATAAAAAAAATCCCAAAAATATAGAGTAGAATAGAACAGTGCGGAAAAAATACAGTCCGACATCGAATCAAGTTATTTCGTACACTTTCAATATTCGTATCACAAATCGAGCCAATGCTCCTAAGAATCAAATGTTCCTATCATCGTTCACATGTTATTCAAAACATATAGAAATCCTCCAATAAACATGGAGTTCACAACCAATTCATGAAAATCACATTATAAGGACTCACAGTCATGCTAGACACCAATGAATAGATACTCGTCACTATGCCAATACATCGTACTCGATCACGTAGCAATTAACAACAAGACTCAACTCATATTCCCGCAAGCTAGGGTTAAACCAAACACTTACCTCAATTGCCTTGAAATCCACTTAATTCTCAATTATCGCTTTACCTTGCGGTTCCACCTCCATTTCGCTCGAATCTAATCACAAATTGCTCAATTACTTTAATAAAGACTATATTAATCAATTTGAATGCAAAAAAATGATTTTCCCAAGTTTTTCCCAAAAATTTCAAAAATGCCCCTGGGCCCACGTGGCCAAACCCGAGGTTCGAACCAAAACCCAATCACCCATAACCCCACGAGTCCAAATATATAATTTGTTTTAAGATTCGACCCCAAATTGAGATTGAATCACCCAAAATACTCACAACCCTAACTCTACCCAAAACTCCTAGTTTCTACTTTGATTTCATGATTTAGGGCTAGGATTTCGGTAATTAATGATGGAAATTGAAGAAAACAAGTGAAACAATGCTTACCCAAGAAGTTTTGATGAAGAAGTGCTCTAAAATTCGCCCTAGGACTTTGGAGAAAGAAGAGTTCGTGAAGTGTTATGTTTTTCCCGTCACTGGTTCTGTTTTTGGGAATTTTAATAACTGGCCGAAATTACCCTATGCGATTGCGGGAGACAGATTGCGATCGCATAGGGTCAGGTCTAGTAGGCACTGCAATCGCGAGGGGGCATAGTGGGATTGCGTAGAAGGGGCAGGCTAACTATTGCGATCGCGAATGAGAAGATGCGATCGCATAGAGATAATTTCGGGCATTTGAGACCTACACTGTGCGAACACGGAAGGTGGCATGCGTTCGCATAGAACAAATTGGACTCTTGAATTTTTACACTATGCGATCATGGGGGAAGGCTATGCGCTCGCACAGACAAGGAACTGGGAAACAGCAGATCAGATTTTTCTGCAACTTTTCTTAAGTTCAAACACCCCGAAACACCTACGAAAACACTCCCGAGCCCTCGGGGCTCCTAACCAAACACACACACTAACTCAATAGCACCCTACAAACTTAGTCATGCGATCAAATTACCAAAATAACATCAAAATCATTGATTCAAGCCCCAAAATCATCATTTTCGTTTCAAACTTCATAAACTTCCAAATTTAGATATTTAGGTCCGAAACATGTCAAATGACGTCTGATTTCAACCAAACTTTACAAAAAGCGCTTAACACATATTTAAGACTTGTACCGGGCGTCGAAACCAAAATACGAGCCCGTTACCATAGACTTTTAATCAATTTCCATTTCCATTTTCCTTAATAATTTCAGAAAAACAATTTCACAGAAAAAAATTTTCCTTGGGCTCTAGACCTCGAAATTCGACTCTGGACACATGCCCGAGTCCCATATTTTTCTACGGACCTTCCGGGACCGTCCAATCTCGGGTCCGTGTCCATTTACCTAAAAATTTGACCAAAGTCAACTTTAATCATACTAATATCAAAATTTATCATTTTTCACACAAAATTCATATATTTCCACATAAAAAAATTTCGGCTACGCGCCCGGACTACGCACGCAAATCGATTCGAGTAAAAATGAGATTTTCAAGACCTCGGAAGCATGGAGTGGATGAGGAAATAGCTGTTGACCCTTTGGATCGTCACATCCTCCACCTCTAAAACAACCGTTCGTCCTGGAACGGACAAAAGAAAGAAGTACCTGAGTCGGGGAACAGATGTGGCTAACGCCTCCGCATGTCAGACTCGGACTCCCAGGTCGAGGCCTCAGGGGCTGACCTCTCCACTGAACATGAATAGAGGGAAAACTCCTAGATCTCAACTAACGAACCTGCTGGTCTAGAATAGCTACCAGCTCCTCCTCAAAAAACAAATCCTTGTCCAACTGGACAGTGCTGAAGTCTAACACATGGGTAGGATCGCCGTGATACCTCCGAAGCATAGACACGTGAAAAACTGGATGCACGGCTGATAAGCTAGGTGGTGATGCAAGTCTGTAAGCTACCTCTCTTACTCGATCAAGAATCTCAAACGGGCCAATGTACCTAGGGCTAAGCTTGCTTCAAACCTCATCACGCCCTTCATAGGCGACACCCAAAGCAATACCCGCTCACCAACCATGAAAGCAACGTCTTGCACCTTATGGTCTGCATAACTCTTCTGCCTAGACTGAGCGGAACGAAGCCTCTCCTGAATGATCTTGACTTTTTTAAGGCCTCCTAAACTAAGTCTGTACCCAATAATCGAGCCTCTCCCAGCTCAAACTATCCGACTGGAGACCGATAACGCCTACCATACAATGCCTCATATGGGGCCATCTGAATGCTGGACTGGTAGTTGTTGTTGTAGGCGAACTCTGCTAAAGGCAAAAACTGGTCCCACAAGCCTCAAAAATCAATGACACAGGCTGGGAGCATATCCTCCAAAATCCGTATAGTCCACTCGGACTGACCGTCCGTCTAAGGATGGAATGCTGTGCTCAACTAAACCTGGGTGCCCAACTCTTGCTGAACCGCGCGCAAGGTAAACTGCATACCCCGATCCGAAATGATGGATACTGGCACACTATGAAGGCGGACAATCTCCCAAATATAAATCTCAGCGAACCTCTTGAATGAATAGGAGACTGCCACTAGAATGAAATACGCTGACTTGGTCAGCCTATCAACAATGACCCAAATGGCATCAAACTTCTTCTGAGTCAACGGAAGTCTAGTAATGAAATCCATGGTAATCCTCTCCCACTTCCACTCGGGAAGCTCAATCCTCTGAAACAAACCACCGGACCTCTGATGCTCATACTTGACCCGCTGACAGTTCAGACACCGAGCCACATACGCAACAATACCCTTCTTCATCCTACACCACCAATAATGTTGCCGCAAGTCCTGATACATCTTTGCGGTGCCCGGGTGAATAGAATACCGAGAACTATGGGCCTCCGCTAATATCAACTCTCGAATCCCATCAACATTGGGCACACAAACTCGCCCCTGCAATATTAAAACACCATCATCATCATCTAAGGTCACCTTCGTGGCACCTCCACGCTGCACCGTGTCCCTCAGGACACACAAATATGGATCATCAAACTGCCGATGCAGATACGCTCTAATAGAGAAGAACGAGCGACCGTGCGAGCTAACATTCTGCTAGGCTCAGAAATATCTAATCTCACCAATCTATTGGCCAAAGCCTGAACATCTAAAGAAAGCGGTCTCTGGCTGGCCAGAATATAAGCAAGACTACCCATGCTGGCGGACTTCCTACTCAATGCATCGGCCACCACATTGGCCTTACCCGGGTGATACAAGATAGTAACATCATAATCTTTCAACAACTCTAACCACCTTCGCTGCCTCACATTCAACTCCTTCTTCTTGAACAGACACTAAAGGCTCTTGTGATCCGTGTACACCTCACATGTCACACCATATAGATAATGCCTCCAAATCTTCAAAGCATGAACAACAACTGCCAACTCTAGATCATGAACCGGATAATTCTTCTCGTGAATCTTCAACTGTCTCGAAGCATAGGCAATGATTTTGCCATCTTGCATCAATACTACACCAAGACCAACGTAGGAAGCATCACAATAGACTGTGTAAGGCCCTGACCCGTGGGAAAAACCAATACCGGTGCCGTAGTCAGAGTTGTCTTGAGCTTCGGAAAGCTTGCGTCACACTCATCTTACCAACTGAACTGGGCACCCTTCTGGGTCAATCTGGTCATCGGGGCTGCAATAGATGAAAATCCCTCTACGAACCGACGGTAATAACCTGCTAACCCCAAGAAACTTCAAATCTCGATCACTAAAGTTGGTCGAGGCCAATTCTTGACTACCTCAATCTTCTTCGGGTCCACCTGAATACCCTCTACTGATATAATATGACCCAAAAATGCAACCGAACTCAACCATAACTCGCACTTCAAAAATGTAGCATATAGCTGACTATCCTTCAGAGAATGAAGAACCACTCTGAGGTGCTGCTCGTGCTCCTCTTCGCTGCGGGAGTAAACCAAAATATCATCAATAAAGACTATCACGAATAAGACGAGATATGGCCTGAACACTCGGTTCATCAACTCTATAAATGCTGCCGGGGCATTGGTCAACCCAAATGACATGACTAAAAACTCATAGTGCCCATACCGAGTGCGGAATGCTATCTTAGGAACATCAGACGCCCTAATATTCAACTGATGGTAGCCGGATCTTAAGTCTATCTTTGAAAACACCCTTGCTCCTTGAAGTTGGTCAAACAAATCATCAATCCTCGGCAGTGGATACTTATTCTTTATCATCACTTTGTTCAATTGCCGATAATCAATACACATCCACATCGAACCATCTTTCTTCTTCACAAATAACACCGGCGCACCCCAAGGAGAATCACTAGGCCTGATAAAACCCTTCTCTTGTAAATCCTACAACTGGTCCTTTAACTCCTTCAACTCTAGCAGGGCCATGCGATACGGCGGAATAGAATTGGGCTGCATGCCTGGAGCCAGATCAATATAGAAATCAATAGCCACGTCGGACGGCATACCCGGCAGGTCTGAAGGGAAAACCTCGGGGAATTCCCGATCAATAGGAACAGATTCAATAGAAGGAACCTCTGCGTTGGAGTCGCGAATTTTCATTTGTGGTAGCAGGGGTCGCGAATTTTCATTTGTGGTAGCAGGGGTGGCCCGACGAATTTTGTGGCATAAAGCCAAACTTTATGAGGGGCCTTAACTTTTAATTTTTTTATTTTTTATTTGTAGCCTATTTTTTTTTTTAGCTTTTCTTAGATACAAAGTTATTAATAATTTTTTTATAATCAATAATTCCTAATAAGTATTTCTCAATTGAAAATATAGCTAATACATTTAACCCTCCTTGTAACATTACTGTAGTTAGATAAGATTTTATCAATTTTAATTTTGAAAACTGCTTTCAGCTGAAGCATCAGTAACATGAGCTATGAACATTATTTCATAAGATATTTATGCATTTGGCAAAAAATGTAATCTTTTTATTTTATTAAATATATCAATTAAACTGTTACTCCCTCTGTTTCATATTAAATGAGATAGTTTGAGTCGGCATGGAGTTTAAGAAAAAAGAAGAAGACTTTAGGAACTTGTGGTCTTAAAAGCTTAAGGGGTAAAAAGTTTATGGGGCCATGACATTTGTGTAGCTATAAAAGCTTCTCATTAAGAGTAAATGGGTAAAATGAAAGAGTTGAAAGTTGAATTATTTTCAAATTTAGAAATGTATCATTTATTTTGGAACAGACTAAAAAAGAAAGTACCTCATTTAATATGAAACGGAGGGAGTATCTTCTAATTGTACTATTTTACTTAATTCTTTTAGTTCAGAAAATAAATCTAAACCATCAATATCGAACTAATTATTATGCTTTAAGGAACATTCAAGATTAAGGAAATATTTTTTTAAATTTCCAACATCTAGTGATCTTAGTCTTTATTTCCAAATAGAAAACCAAAAATATTTTTTATATGCTTCGAATTTTTCAAATATATTTTGAAGTGAAAAAATAGCCTTGTCTATTATGTATAAAAGTAATCAACACTAAAGGACCTTCCAATGATTTTGAGATTTTATTATCAACATTCGCATCAAATAGTTACTTCCTATATATCACACGTTTCTTACGAAATCTAGGTTCGATATTCATTTCAAGTGCAATTTCTTTGGTAGAAATCATAGCAGTTGCAAAATCTTCTTGTCTATATTTATTCAAGAAAGAAATCAAACTTTTTTACTTTACAGAATTCATTTTTAACTTGAGATTTTTTCTTTCATATACCATATATGAAACTTTATTACCAAAAATGTGCATAGTTTCTAATTTACCCGCCCTGTCCACATTTTTTCTACAGTTATTATACCAATCATTAAATAATAATTAATAGTAGCTGAATCTTCCTAATTTTTTTATCTAAAATTGAGGAACAAATATTCTAAAAAGATTTGGCGTAAATCATATAAAATCATATTCTTCCAGATATTCCTATTTAGGCGCGCTACAATTATGGAATTAAATATTCTTCCAGATATTTTCCACCATTGATAGCCATTAAAAAGCTTGAAAGCTTTGAATTCAAATTTGGGTTTTCAAAAATTATTATTTGTTTGGATTGGGTGTTGTTGAAAATAATCGGGAATATGGTTCGGAGTTTATATCTCAATTTTGAAGGGTTTTGGTGAAGATTAGACTTTGGTAGATAAATTGTAGATTATTTGTATTCTGATTGTAGATGCTTTATTTTCTGTTTTTACAAATAAAAAACGGCTAAAACTTTTACAAATCTTCTGAAAAATGCAATTATGTCAAAAATCATAATTATGCTACAATTGGATAGGAATTGGGATATAAAAATTTAATGTACCCAGTTTGTAGATATTTTGTAGATAAATTGTAGATTATTTGTATTCTAATTGTAGGTGCTTTGTTTTTTATTTTTACAAATCAAAACGACGAAAACTTCTACAAATCTTCTGTAAAAACGCAATTATGTCAAAAATGTAAATTATGCTACAATTGAAATGAGATTTGAGATATTAAAATTCAATGTATCCAGTTTGTAGATAAATTGTAGATTATTTGTCTGATTGTAGATGCATTGTTTTCTGTTTTCACAAATCCAAAACGACTAAAACGTCTACAAAATCTTCTGCAAAAAACAGTCTACAATTGCTGCAATAATTTGTATGTCATGTCTTCTTCTTCTTCTTCTTCTTGTTCGAGTTTCAATCTGAAATTCAGCCAAAACCAAGTCTAAATCTTCACCAAAACCCCTCAAAATTGAGAAATAAACTATAAAACATATTCCCAATTATTTACAACACACCCAATCAAAACAAATAATGATTTTTGAAAACCCAAATTTGAATTCAAAGCTTCAAAGTTTTTTAATAGCTGTCAATAGTGGAATTGCTGCTCTTTTGACTCTTTGAAGGTTTGTTCTGCTTCATTGAGAAAATTTGAAGCTGAAGGTAAATGTGTGTATGAACTTTGACGATTTGACTTCAATTTTGATGAACTTTGTTGTTATTCATTTATGAACTTCAATTGGAGTGAAATAGGGAACCAACTTTGTTGAAGGGTTTCAGAAGATGGAAAATGGTAAAAAAAATATGGGTATAGGTAAAACGTGGGTGGGACTGAGGGGTTAGGAGAGAGAAACGTGCAGATTCCTTTAGTTAAGGAGTAAAGAATGTACAATTAATTATATCCTTTATTAATTATGGTATAGAATTGGTAATTTGGTATACTAAGTGTAATTAAGTCAAACATTAAATATTTATGGTAATAAGGTTTCCTATGTGGCATAAGAATGTAAAAATCTCTTTTAAATTTATACATAATCTATTAGGTATAACAAAAAATGGGCCCCCACAAATATGGGGCCTAAAGCGGTTGTTTTACTTATTTTATGGAAGGGCCGGCCCTGTGTGGAAGCACACTAAATTACCCGTCAAAAATAGTATTATTAGAGCTACTACGGTGTTTCATTTGATACACAATGATTTACGAGGACTATATGGTGTACAAACCTTTGATGAAAATAAAATGTTACTATTGACTATGGTTGTTGATCATTCTCGGATGACATGGTTATACCTGTTGAAATTAACAATGATGTCATTGTTATTTGAGTGCTTAGATCAGACAGTAGAACAGAATTTGTGAATGACCATCTAGAGTATTTCACTGATCATATATCTACACACCTCGGCAAAATGCCATAGAACCTCAGCAAAATGCCATAGACGCGTTTTGGAGGTGGAAAGGGCTCTTAGATTTCAATGGTACATCCCTTTAAAATTCTGGGGTCATTGTGTTCTGCCAACAACTTATATTATAAGGCCCCAATGTTCCCACCATGACAAGCACTGCAACAACAAGAGACTCGGGCAAATAAATGCAGGAGAAAGATAAACGCAGAACTAATACCATAGTAAAAGCCACAGAGCAATTCTGGTTACTATATTATCAATGCACATCAAAGAATAGTCAACACCAAAAATAGCATCTTGACAAGAGCATATAAGTAGCAAATACTATAACAGTTCAACAAAGTGAATTCCATTTGCATTAGTTTACAAGAGAGAATTGCAACTAATGTTTAACCATACATTACGTAATTAATTAGTTTGTAAGAAATACATAAAAAGAGAAGAACAAAATAGCGCTACAGAACGGTACAAAAGTCTGCGAGGAGTTGAAACATGCCCCCTCGCACTCAACAATATGATATAACATCACAATGCAAAGAGTTTAAAATCTTTTTTTGAAATTAATCGTTGTGAAGTCGCTCAATAATGAAAGTACAAGACGGGGGGTGAATTGTACATTTTTAAACTTAATCTCTGTTAGTTGACTGGTTTTTCAATTAGTCGACTAGATGCAATAAACTAAAAGTTGTAATAACATAATATAATATGTTGAAAGTAAATGCAGGAATTAAAAATACCGGAAATTTTATACCGGTTCGTATTCAATGTTAATCCTAGTCCAGTCCCCTTGGGTTGCAATAGAGTTCTCTTTAGTAAATACATTTCTTCGAGTACAATGGAAATGACGTGATAGCTCAGTTTCTATATCACTCGTCTCTTTTGATACAATGCCTCACCAGTGTTGTTCCTCTTTCTTCTCTAACTTGTTACACAGCGGGTCTTAGAGAGCTACAATGTTTGTTTGCAGTAGAACAAAAGAGAGTGTTTGGTAAGCGGGTCTTGCTCCGAGTGTCGCCTATGAAGGGCATGATGAGATTTGGGAAGAAGGGCAAGCTTAGCCCTATGTTCATTGGCCCATTTGATATTCTAGATCGTGTGGGAGAGGTGGCTTATAGACTTGCCATGCCACCTAGCTTGTTAGCTGTGCACCCAGTTTTTCATATGTCTATGCTTCGGAGGTATCACGGCGATCCTACCCACGTGTTAGACTTCAGCATTGTCCAGTTGGACAAGGATTTATTTTATGAGGAGGAGCCGGTAGCAATTCTAGACCGGCAGGTTCTTCAGTTGAGATCTAGGAGTTTTCCCTCTGTGCGTGTTCAGTCGAGAGGTCAGCCCCCTGAGGCCTCGACCTGGGAGTCCGAGTCTGATACGCGGAGCCGTTATCCACATCTGTTTCCCGACTCAGGTACTTATTTCTTTTGTCCGTTCGAGGACGAACAGTTATTTTAAAGGTGGAGGATGTGATGACCCAAAGGGTCATTATCTGTTTCCTCATTTGTTCCATGCTTCCGAGGCCTTGAAAACCTCATTTTTACTTGTCTCGATTTGCGTGCGTAGTCCGGGCGCGTAGCCGGAAAGCTTTTATGTTGAAATATGTGAATTCTATGAAAAATTTGAAGAATTTTGATATTAATATAATTAAAGTTGACTTTGGTCAACATTTTAGGTAAACGGACCCGGACCCGAGATTGGACGGTCTTGGAAGGTCCGTAGGAAAATATGGGACTCGGGCATGTGCCCAGAGTCGAATTCCGAGGTCTAGAGCCCGAGGAAAGAATTTTTCTATTAAATTTTTTTCTGAAATTATTAAGTAAAATGGAGATGAAAATTGATCAAAAGACTGAGGTATCGGGCTCATATTTTGGTTCCGACGCCCGATACAAGTCTTATATATTGTTTAAGCGCTTTCTATGAAGTTTTGTCAAAATCGGACATCGTTTGACGTGTTTCGGACTATAAGTTCCAAGTTTGAAAGTTCATGAAGTTTAGAAGAAAAATCATGTGTTTTGAGGCTTGTTTCTATGTAAATGATGTTTTTTGGCGATTTGATAGCACGAGTAAGTCTGTAGGATGTTTTTGAGGTTGTGTGCATGTTTGGTTTGGAGCCCTGAGGGCTCGGGTGAGTTTTGGATAGGTGTCGAGTTGCATTTTTGAACTTTGAAAAAAATTGTAGGTCAGGTCTAGTATTTTCGCATTTGCGAAAAGATTCTCGCAAATGCGAGAGTCGCAATTGCGAATTCCCCATCGAAAATGCGAAGAAGGAGGAAGGCTGGGCTAGATCGCAAATGCGATCAATTGTTCGCAAAAGCAAAGCCTGGGGTCTGGGCATATGGTTGCAAATGCGACCCATTTTCTCGCAAATGCGAAGGGCCTCCATCCTTGCCCGGAATCGCAAATGCGAACTCCTATCGCAATTCCGGTGATCGCAAATGCAAACAAAGTTCTGCAAATGCGAAGGTCAGGGAACTGAGCAGTGTTCGCAAATGCAAACAAAATTGTCGCAATTCCCATGCCTGTTTGGTTCGCAATTCCCATATCCGCAGCCCAGCAAATTTTATACTTAGTCGAAATTTCATGACTTTTCAGCATTCTTTCAAAATCCAAACACCATAGGCGATTTTTCAAGAGCAAACTTCATCCCAAGTCACTTATTCGAGCGAATTGGAGGTGGAACCGCGAGGTAAAGTGATAGTTGAGGATTAAGTGAATTTCAAGACTTTGAGGTAAGTGTTTGGTTTAAACCTAGCTTGAGGGTATAGGAGTTGAGTCTTGTTGCTAATTTCTATGTGATCGAGTACGATGTATAGGCATGGTGACGAGTATCTATACATTGGTGTCTAGCATGACCGTGAGTCCTTATAATGTGATTATCATGACTTGGTTGTGAACTCCGTGATTATTGGAGAATTCCTATATGTTGTGAATAACATGTGAACGGTGATATGATTACTTGATTATTGGGAGCGTTGGCTCAAAATAGTAGAGTGGGTTATAAGATAAGAAAAGTAAGAAAGAGAAAGCGCTGTTGATTATTCCCTTGCCGGGACGTTTGGTTGAACTTTTTGGATTCTTTCCCTTGCCGGGATTTTGTCAAATATTTGCTTATTTTTATGTCCCTTAATTGTGAATGTTGTTTGGGAAGTCAGACTGTTAAATGATATTGAGGATCGGGTTGCACGCCGCAACAATGATATTGAGGATCGGGTTGCACGCCGTAATAATGATATTGAGGATCGGGGTTGCATGCCGCAACAATGATATTGAGGATCGGGTTGCACGCCACAATAATGATATTGAGGATCGGGTTGCGAGCCGCAATAATGATATTGAGGATCGGGTTGCACGCCGCAACAATGATATATAAGGGTTTGGTTGTGTGCCGCAATAGTGATACCTGATAAATAGTATGGGTCGGGTTGCACGCCGCAACAGTGGTATTTGTGGATCGGGTTGCATGCCACAACAATAGTAATTATGGAGCGGGTTGCACGCCGCAACAGTTATTGATACCATGTGTTTGTATTTAGTATTGATTCCTTGTTCATTGTGAATCTAAGTTGCTTAAATTTTGTACTTGGGATTACTGTTAATGTTGTATCTCCACATAGCATGTTTTCCCCTCCCATGTTGTTAATTGCCTTGGATTCGATTTTTCGCTGTTTATTTATAACTGCACGGTTTTATGTGGTGTCCAGTCTAGCCTCGTCACTACTTCACTGGGGTTAGGCTAGACACTTACCAGCACATGGGGTCGGTTGTGCTGATGCTACACTTCTGTGCATTTTCGCACAGGTCCAGGTTTTGAGGAGCAGCAGCAGCATTAGTGCGGGAGCAGGCTTTCATTTTCACAAGACCGAGGTAGCCTTGCAGGCGTCCGCAGGCCCGGCGTCTCTTCGTTATGTTCTCTTTTAGACTGTTGCCTCATTGTTTTCGAGACGGACAACTTATACATTTCTTTCAAACCATTGTATTTAGTACATTCTTAGTAGTTCGTGAGTACTGTGACACCAAATCTTGGGTAGAGGCTATTAATGACTGTTCCGCGTTATGATTCGTAATTATAAATCAGAATTCCGCTATTATTCTTGCTAAATTTCATGTTCTATATTGATGCTGTAAACTGTTAAAGTAATTGTCTACCACGAGTAGGCGCCATCACGATCCTGATGGTGGGAAAACCCGGGTCGTGACAGATCCTTGGAAAGAGATTGATTCTTTTCGAGAATAAAATTGTCCTTCAACGGCTTTGTTGAACTCGGAATCTTGATCTTCTATATTTAGACACTTTATTGAATATTCAGTGAGATCCTGTTTTATCTGATTCCTTGAGTTTAGCTATAATTGATCTAATCTGTATCTTCTGTGATTTCGTCTTCCTTTAATCGTGTCCCTTGATTCCGTCAGTATCTTCAGGGTTGATTGCTTCTTCCTTTAACTGTGCCTATATTCCGTCAATCTTGTAACTCAATCCATACGTTCCTTTATCATTGATTTCGCCAATCCAATAGTTCCTACACAAGAAGAAAATATTTTATTTTTATTATTAAAATTAGATGTAACAATCTCTCCCTTTTTTATTATGACAAAGTAATATATGTATAAACATTAATTGACTTCCATGTAGTTTGCTCCCCCACAATAAGAGCAGTAAGTAATTTGAGGTGCATGTAGTTGACTGAATCAGTTGGCTTCTTTGTAGTTTACACCCCCTCGATAAGAGCAGTGAGGGCTTGAGACGCATGTAGTCGACTTCCTCAGGATCTATGACTCCCCCTCAAGGAGTGCCATAGTTGACTTGTTATGTACCTGCACACAATACATAGATGTACCTAAACATAATACATATATCCTTTCTCCCCCTTTTTCACATCATCAAAGAGGGAATAACACGACAGCATGCATAAACAAAATCCATACCAGAATGTACTGGTAGAGTTAGACCATAACAAAAGAAGAAAGAAAAATATCCACAGACTGATATCTCAGTCCAAAAACAACACAATAAAAAATATTGTCTTAAACTTCTACACTAACGGCGCAGAAAATTGGTAAGAGTGTTGCAAACGGCCTCCTTTAGTCGATCAAAGATGGCGTTGGCTGATACACTCATTCCATCAATCCTGTCATGAACCTCTTTGAAAGCCTTGACGGTGTTTTCCCTACTTTAGGACCTGCAACCCATATTTTGGAGACATCAGACCATGTTTCCTTGGAGATAGCATGAATGATACCAACAGTGTACTGGGTAGCAATGAGGAGATCCTTGATTGCAGAGAGCTCTTTCCCAATGGAGCTAATTTTCTCAGACATGTCAGATCCACTAAGGCTAGGATGAGAGGCAGAAGGTTTAGGCTTGGAGTCTGTATGGGAAGTCTTGACATCACTATCCTGTTTCTTGACCCATACACAACTACCCCATACTTGCAAAGGCGCCGAAATTGTAGGATTTTGAAACAGTGGTGAAGGAGTGTGCAGAGAGGAAAATGTTGTGAGCTTCCAGAATGTGGGTGATGGTCATTCCATTGGGTAGACTAGTGGGATCTTCGGCACTTTCAATTATGAAATTGATAACCCAGGAAGACAACTTGATTTTGAGTTTGGTCACAAGACAGTAGACTAGAAAAAGTATCTCGTGGAGAGAAGGTTGAGAAAGAGCCGGTATGGGAAAACAGAGTAGTTGCCACAATGTGAGCTATAACACAAGTCTCAAAACTTACATCACTAGGACCTAGTTGGTTTGGAAGGGATTCACATGGACACTCAGCAATACATCCTTTGGCTTGATCAAAAGAAATTTCAAAATCATCGGGCCAAGAATTTTTAAAGAGCATCGGGAAACCAGAACACTTTCACTGAAACCAGAATATATGCCAGAAGGATTTGTATAGACTCCTTATATTATAAGGCCCCAATGTTCCCACCATGACAAGCACTGCAACAACACGAGACTCGGGCAAATAAATGCAGGAGAAAGATAAACGCAAAACTAATACCATAGCAAAAGCCACAGAGCAATTCTGGTTACTATATTATCAATACACATCAAAGAATAGTCAACACCAAAAATAGCATCTTGACAAGAGCATATAAGTAGCAGATACTATGAAAGTTCAACAAATTGAATTCCATTTGCATTAGTTTACTAGAGAATTCCAACTAATGTTTGTAAGAAGTACATAACCACACCATTACATCAGACGAACATGTCACTGGAAAGAGAAGAAAAACAAAGAACTGCAACATAATGATACAAAAGTCTACGTGGAGTTTAAACATGCCCCCTCGAACCCGCTGACGGCACTCTAGCTCCGCCCCTGCATAGAGATCCATAGTACTGCTTTCTGTCACCACAGACAATTTCTTTTCCTCTTTAATATGAGGCTGCCGCTCTTTCTTGTTAAGCGTTACTGCGGTGAGGTGAGGTGAGACTAGTTTTAATACCATTTGTTTAGAAAAGGGAGGATTATACCAAGTAGTCATAGAATGCGGGATGCTTTGTGCACCGGACTGTCCTTTATTTTATCCATCTTCGGACATCACAACATGTTAAACGCCACTCTATTGCTATACGACATTTACACCTTTAAATAATTAAACTACTTATAATATTAAACTTTGATTTGATTTGACTACTTTTTCAACTTATTAGTTTAAACTTTGCTTGCACTATCACCAATATAATACACATGTTAATTATAATTTTAAGCTTTAATTTCTAAGGTCAGGCTGGAATTTTTGCCCTTTGGAATGACTAAGCAATCACGAAGATGAACCAAAGGAAAATACATGCATTGTATCATCAACTGTTGATGAAAATGTCATTTGGAATTTTTGCATTTTAATTTTGTAAGACTTAGTACTATTTCTACTTTGGCTTTTTGCTTTCTTAGTTTGTTACTTTATACAGCGTTATTTTCTGGAATGGGGTTAGATATTTTCGTCAGTTGGTGTCAATGTTACGTTGTTATCAATCAGTGATTATGTGATGACCCGATAGGTCATCTAGAGTTTTAAACTCTAATTCCGTGTTTCGAAACCTCAAATACCTCATTTTACCCTTTCTTGATTTGCGGGCACAATCCGAATGTTTTTTATGTTAAAAATTGATAAAAATATGAATAAACATCCATTTGAGTTGACTTCTGTCAACGTTTTGAGCAAACGAACCCTGATCAGTATTTTGACAGTCCTTGTGGGTCCATATCGTAATTTGGGACTTGGGCGTATGCCTGGAATCGAATTCGGAGGTCCCTAGCTCGAGTTTTCGTATTTTGTTGAAAAATTGAAGTTTGAAGGCTTAATGAATCTAAATGTTTGACCAATGTTTGATTTTGTTGGTACCAGATCCGTATTTTGGTTCCAGAACTCGGTATAGGTCCGATACTATATTTATGACTTTCATGTCAAATTTGGCGAGAACCGGAATTAGTTTGACTTGATTCGGATGTCCTTTTGTTAAAATAGCAATTCTAATGTTTTCTTGAAAATTTCATTTGATTTGGTGTCCGATTCATAGTTTTAGGTGTTATTTTTACAATTTAATCATGCGAGCAAGTTTGTATGATATGAGTGGACTAGTGTGCATCTTTGGTTTGGAGCCCCGAGGGCTCAGATGAATTTCAGATAGGCTACGGAGTGAGTTTGGACTTGGAAAGTGGCATTATGATTATCAACTTTCCTAAACACTGATGCATATGGTTAGTGTTCTGAGAGATAATATCATGTGTAGCTGTAGTTGCAGTTAGCTCTACATAATTTTGCTCCGTCTTATGCCATCTTTTTTCATATTTCCTGTCCTTCTTTTTCCTGTTTCAAAGATAATCCAAGATTTTAGTGAGTGTGAAATACCACCACATGCAACGCTGCGCCTTTGATGTGTGCTAATGAGTTCAAGGGATTGTATAACTTGCAAGTGACATGCATCTATCAATTTTATAGTTTAAAGCGATATTATAAGTAGACATCAAAGAATAGTCGACACTAATAACATCTAAACAAGAGCATATAAGTAGCAGATGCTATAAAAGTCCAGCAAATGGAATTCCATAGAGAATTACATCTAATATTTAACCAGACCATTTCATCAGAAGAACATGTCACTAGAAAGAGAAGAAAAAAAATACCGCTACATAACGATAACAATGTCTGCAAATAGCACATACACAATAGAAAACTAACAAAATGAATAGAACTTTTTTACTTTTGGAGTAAAGAAAATTGGTTCCATCACATCCACCAAGTATAGCAACAAAAGAGAGGAATAAACATTTTGTTTAGAAAAGGGAGGATTATAGATGCAGAATGCGGGATGCTTTGTGCATCGGGCTGCCCTTTATTTTATCCATCTTCAGATATCACAAGATGTTTTTCACGACCTCAATTTCCCTTTATACGAAGTCATGATGACACTTAGTTCCTAAGACTAGGTAAGTCTTAACACTTGTTGATTCAATAATAGATTTCTTACCAATTAACTATTAAGCATGAAACAGACGTTTCTGTAATAAGCCAATAATCTCAACATGATGCAATATTCCAAAACTGGTAGTACAAGTCACAAGTTTTTCTAAAAGTTCTAGAAATAACAATACATCACTATCCCGGAATAATAGGAATAATGAAAACAAAATACAACAGAAAGTGACTTTGGAGCCTGCGAATGCCCAGCAGGGGTACCTTGAAGTCTCCAGTCGCACATGCATAAGTCTCAAAACCAGCTTGATCTGAAGTATCTGGTTTTGCACAAAAATGTGCAGAAGCATAGCATGAGTAGTAACGAGGCCAAGTCAAGACACCTACCATACATGTAAACCTGTGCAGGATAATACATAAAGCTAAGCCAATAACAGAAAGCTTTCACATTTACAATCAACAGTGAAGGTAAAGAGGAGCACCAATGGCAACGAGAATACATTGTAGGGGTACATATAAAACATGAATGGGTTCAAGTAAAGGAAAACCGATGACAACTTAATCAATCAAAACATTCCTCATAAGTCACAACTTCCAAACCTTACACACTTGGCATCTTGTGCCCACATTTTCCAAATAACGTTCCCACAGCAAAATCTACGTGCTACCATGTATATAGAATCCGTGTGAAATACAAATTAACATGTTCAAGAGATTTATCTACATACAATAAAGCGTAATAACAACTTTGAATAAAACAGGAAATCAGATGAGAAAAATGAGCTTAATTTAGAAACCGTTTGGATGAAGAAAATAATAAGTTTTTTTTAAATAAAATAAAGCATCGGATAAGCTACCGAGTTAAATATAGAATTTGTTAAATTAAACACAGTAATGATTTTCAAACCAAGTAAAACATCAGGTAGGGTAAAAAGTTTAAATTGAGAAATCAGGTAAAGTGAAATACGACACAACTATTAATTTATTAAGATACCAAATGAAACGACGAGTTTTAGCTTAAGAGTCATGTAAGATTCTTTTACTTAAAACTGTTATGTTACTAACAACTCAATATGGTATGAGATATTGTCCCAGGGTAGTAAACTCGTCTTGAAAATCAATTCGCTGAAATAATAGTAATAGGAAAGGAAAGCACGGAATGACAACAAACTGTAAACCAATGAAAACAACTCAGACCTCGAATCAGTAAATCCAACAATATTCATTCTTAGAATCTCATATGCTGAATACTGACAGCTAAAACATTACAGAAATAAATACAACACACACAATCTGTTGCGGCGCGCAATCCGATCCCACTGTACAAACACATTCCTCCCTTATTTCGCTCGTAAATATCAATAATAATAAGTAAAATATGTTGCAGGCAACCCGATCCCACCATACAAACACATTCCTCCCTTATTCCACCCGTAAATATCAATAATAATGAATAAAATACCTTAAACCATCCCTTAATTTGGCTCAGATTATTAGTATCGTCTCCGAACTATGTCCGGTCTTAATTACGACTTTACCCCCTAAATGCCGATGTGGCATAAAATGTGGGTGCACTCGCCTGCCACGTGAATTTTTCTGTCTATATGGCATTTTTTTTTAAAATAAAATATTTTTTTACCTTTTAAGAATATTACTTTTTAGATAATTTTTCTTGAATAGAATTTATAATAAAACTTGGATAGAACAACATTATTTAGGCTAAAAAAAATTATTTGGCAAATAATAAAGTTTTAGTTAATCTTTTTTTGAATTTGATCTAAAAATAAATATTTATACAATTGAAATAAATAGTCAAGGCATCTAAAAAGTTATAAAAAATACATAGTTGAAATAAATAGTCATTGCATCAAAAAAAAAAAGAGTGTACAGTTGCACTTGTAATTTCTTGCAATTGTACACTCGTGTTATTTCTTCTTTTGATGCAATGACTATTTATTTAAACTGTGTATTTTTATTTTTTTGGTAAAATCTGTAAATACAAAAAAAAATTGACCACCGTAATTTAGAGCTATATAAAAAATTATAGCCAAAATAATTAATTTTAAACTATGTATTATATATAAACTTTTTAGATGCCTTGACTATTAATTTTAATCGTATAAATCTTTATTTTCAGGTCAAATTCAAAAAAGAGATTAACTAAATTTTTTTTTTGGCAAATAAAAATATTTAGCCTAAATAATGTAGTTCTATCCAAGTTTTATTATAAATTGTATTCAAAAAAAATTATCTAAAAAGTAATATCTTAAAAAGGTAATAAAATATTTTATTTTTCAAAAAAATGCCATATAGATAGAAAAATCCACGTGGCAGGTGAGTGCAGCCATAATTTTTGCCACATCAACATCTAGGGGGTAATGGCTCTCAAAAGACCAAGTTGGGAGGGGGAGGGGGGGGGGTAATTAAGATCGAGCATAGTTCGGGTAGGATAATAATAATCTGAGCCAAGTTTTGGGGTGTTTTAAAGTGAAGATTAAAGGAATCAATCCGAGGCAATCAAGGAAAGAAAACGTGAAGAAATTGATACTAACGGAATCAATCAAGGCTAAACTAAAAGAATCAAATAAATCAGTATATCTGTCACGACCCGAATATTCCACCCTCGGGAGCCATGATGGCGCCTACTAATTAGAGCTAGGTAAGCAAATCTTTTAACTACTTACTTCATTATCAAATTATTTCCTTTTAGAAAACATAAGGCGTTAACGTAAAAGAAGTGTAACTTTAAATAATTAAGCGAAAGATAACAATTAGATATTTGAAATCTACATCTATTACAACTATTAAAAACCTAAAGTACCCAAAACCTGGTGTCACAGTGTCACAGACAGTCTAGGATTAACTACATACAGGGTCTGAAGAAAACAACAATACACTATTTCAGAATATAAAGAGAATAAAACAGAAAATAGGGATAGAGGGAGATGCTAGGGCCTGCGGATGCCTGCAGGTCTACCTTGGATCTCTGGGTGGACTGAAGGAAGCTTCCAATCTACGGTCCAAGAGCTGCTCCGAGATTTGCACATAGTGCAGAGTGTAGCATCAGCACAACCGACTTCATGTGTTGGTAAGTGTCTAGCCTAACCTCGGCGAATTAGTGATGAGGCTAGGACCAGTCTACCAAGTAAACCTGTGCAGATATATAATATACATCGGAAAGTAAAGCAGAAGAAACAAATAAAGATGGGAAGGAGGAACATGATTCGGGGAATAACAGGCAGAACAGAGTACCCAGAGAATTATAGGGATCCAAAATCCAACTACTAACAAGGATAAGGAAAACAAAGGCAGATTCTACATCTCATTTCTCATATCTTGTGGCAGGCGTGTCACCCGCTTCGATTTCATTTATCTCATGGCAGGCGTTCCACCCGCTCCCATTTTATGTATCTTGTGGTAGGCGTACCACCTGCTACCATTTCATATATCTCGTGGTAGGCGTACCACCTGCTCCCATTTTATATATCTTATGGTAGGCGTACCATCCGCTCCCGTTTACAAGCGAACAACAATCACAAGGAATCCTGGCAAGGGAACAATAAGATCAAACAAACATCTTGGCAAGGGAACAATGATATCTCAACAATATCCCGGCAACGGAACAATAGTATCTCAATAATATCCCGGCAGGGGAACAATAATATCAAACAAACATCCCGGCACGGGAACAATAATGATAAGAACATGTGAGGCACAATAAACCACAACGGAGTCATAACAATCTATAACACAAGACTCACGGGCATGCTTGACACTGACATATAGATACTCGTCACCATGCCTATATGTCTTACTCCACAATTAACACGTAGCAAATAGACACAACTCCTAATCCCTCAATCTAAGGTTAGACCAAACACATACCTCAATGCCACGAACACAATTCACGATTCAACTATAGCTTTACCCCTTGATTCCACCACCAATTCGCTCGTATCTAGTCACAAGTTACTTAATTGCATCAATAAACGCTAAATGAATCAATTTAAATGAATGAAAATGAATTTCCCAAAGTTTTACCCAAAAATTCAAAAATCTCCCCCGGGTCCACATGGTCAAAATCTGAAGTTCAAACCAAAACTCAATTACTCATTCTCCTATGAACCCAAATATATATTTGGTTTTGAAATCGGACCCAAATTCGAGGTCCAAATCCCTAATTTTTGCAAAAACCTAGGTTCTACCCAAAACACCCAATTTTTCCCTATGAAAATCATTAATTTTAAGTTGAAATCATGTTAAAAGATATTAATGATTGAATAAAAATAATTAAAAATGACTTACAATTGATTTGGAGAAGAAGAAGCCTTTGAAAAATCACCCTAGTGTGTTTATCTTTTGAGAGGATATGAAAAATGAGTTTAAAATCATCTAAGTATAAAATTTGCAGGTCTCAGATATGGGAATTGCGAATCCTGACCTCTGCTGGCTTGGGAATTGCGAGACAGGGCTCGCATTTATGAACCCTTCAGGAAAATAGGACCTTCGCATTTGCAACTTGGGAATTGCGACTATTGCATCACATTTGCGAGTTAAGGCTGGAAAAGGGATTTTCACATTTGCGAAAGAAGTCTCGCAAATGCGAGACTGAGCTGGCTTGGCTTCCTTCATATTTGCGATATCGTATCTGCGAGGCAGGCTTCACAAATACGAAGCCTGTAGGCCTGCTCACAGCTGAAATCTACAATTTTTCTAAGTTCAAAATGTACCCCATGGCCTATCCAAAACTCACCAGAGCCCTCGGGGATCCAAATCAAATATACACACAACCTTAAAAACATCCTACAGACTAATTCGCGTACTCAAATCACCAAATAACATCATGAACATCGAATTAAACCTCAAGATCAATGATATTTTTCAAAACATCTTTAAACATAAAAATTTGCATTTAAGGTTCAAATCACGTCAAACGGATTCCTTTTCTCACCAAATTCACATAATTCTCTTAAATCATATATAAGACATGTACCGAACACCAGAACCAAAATACGTGCCCGATACCAATATGTTTTAATCAAAATTCATTTCCAAACCTTATTAAACAATTTCATAAAACAATTTTCTTCAAAAATTTATTTCTCGGGCTTGGGACCTAGAAATTCAATTCCGGGCATACGCCCAAGTCCCATATTTTCCTACGGACCCTCTGGGATCATCAAATTACGGGTCTGGGTCCGTTTACCCAAAACATTGACCGAAATAAAATTAATTTATTTTATAGTCAAAATTTATTATTTTTCACAGATTTTCACATGTAAGCTTTCCAACTACGCACCAGGATTATGCACGCAAATCAAGGTGATGATAAAAGAGGTTTATAAGGCCTCAAAACGTAGCTTCCAAAATAATTGTTTGTCCTCGAACAGACAAAAGAAGAATGTACCTGAGTCGGGAAAAAGATGGGGATAATGGCTCTGCATATCGAACTCGGACTTCCAGGTCGATGCCTCAGAAGGCTGACCTCTCCACTGAACACGAATAGAAGGAAAACTCTTCGATCTCAACTGACGAACCTACCAGTCTAGAATAGCTACCGACTCCTCCTCATAAGACAATTCTTTGTCCAATTAGACAGTGCTGAAATCTAACACGTGGGATTGTTCGCTGTGATATTTCCAAATCATGGACACATGAAATACTGGATGCACGGCTGATAAGATCGACGGCAATGCAAGTCTATAAGCCACCTCTCCCACTCGACTAAGAATCTCAAACGGGCCAATGAACCTAAAGATTCCCTTCTTCCCAAATCTCATCATGCCCTTCATAGGCGACACTTGAAGCAATACCCGCTCACCTACCATGAATGCCAAATCACGAACCTTGCGGTCGGTATAATTCTTTTGCCTAGACTGAGCTGTACAAAGCCTATCCTGAATAATCCTAACCTTGTCCAAAGCCTCCTGAACCAGATCCGTACCCAACAACTGAGCCTCTCCCGGCTCAAACCATCCAATTGGCAACCGACACCGCCTACCATATAAAGCCTTATAAGGAGCCATATGATTACTCAACTGATAGTTGTTGTTGTAGGCAAACACTACTAAAGGCAAAAACTGATCCCACGAGCCTCCAAAGTCAATAACACAAGCTCAGAGCATATCCTCCAGAATCTGAATGGTCCGCTCGGACTTCCCGTCCGTCTGAGGATGAAATGTTATGCTCAACTCAACCCGCGTGCCCAACTCTCACTGAACTGCCCTCCAGAAGTGTGAGGTAAACTGCGTACCTCTGTCCAAAATGATAGACACGGGCACACCATGAAGGTGAACAATATCCCGGACGTAGATCTTAACCAACCTCTCAGAAGAATATGAGATTGCTACAGGAATGAAATGTGCTGACTTGGTCAGCCTATCAACAAAACGAAAGAGTAATGATTCTTGATCCTGTTTGTTAAAATTCCTAGTCTTGGTTTCGATTTTTCCAGATGTATCAGAAACCCTTTACGTATAATATACTAAGTAGTGGACAAACAAAACAAAAAAAGAGAGGAAATTTTATTAATTAAATAAAACTTCTTCAATCAACTTATCTTATACAAAATTTGATGATGAAATATGAAAACAATAAAAAATAAATAGAGTAATGTAATAGAGAGAGTAAGGTTCAAACCCACACTGCATCGAACTTCCTCCAAGTATGTGGAGTCCAACAACAAAATCCATAGTGATCCACTGCCACTTCCACTCGGGAAGCTCAATTCTCTAAAATGAATCGTCGGGCCTCTGATTCTCGTACTTAAACTGCTGACAATTCAAACACCGAGCCACATATTCAACGATATCCTTCTTCATTCTCTGCCACCAATAGTGCTGCCGAAAATCCTGATACATCTCTGCGGCGCCCGGATGAATAGAGTACTGGGAACTATGGGCCTTCTTTAAAATCAACTATCGGAGTCCATCCACATTAGGCACACAAACTCGACCCTGCAATCTTAAAACTCCATCATCACCCAAGGTAACCTGTTTGGAACCTCTGTGATGCACAGTATCTCTAAGGACACACAAACGGGGATCATCATACTGCCGATCACGGATACGCTCCAATAAGGAAGAATGAGCGATCGTGCAAGCTAACACCTGACTGGGCTCAGAAACATCCAACCTCACGAACTGATTGGCTAAAGCCTGAACATCCAAAGCAAGCGGCCTCTCACCAACCGGAATATAAGCAAGACTGCCCATACTGGCTGACTTCCTACTCAAGGCATCACTCACTACATTGGTCTTTCCCCGATGATATAAGATGGTGATATCATAATCCTTCAAAAACTCCAACCACCTCTTCTGCCTCAAATTCAACTCCTTTTGCTTGAACAAATACTAAAGACTCTTGTGATCCGTGAACACCTCACATGCCACGCCATACAGATAATGCCTCCAAATCTTCAATGCGTGAACAATGGATGCCAACTCCAAATCATGAACAGGATAGTTCTTTGTATGAATCTTCAACTGCCGCGAAGCATAGGCAATGACTCTGCCATCCTGCATCAACACTACACCAAGTCCAATATGAGATGCATCACAATAAACTGTATAAGGCCCTGAACCTGTGGGCAGAACCAACACTGGTGTCGTAGTCAGAGTGGTCTTGAGCTTCTAAAAGCTCGCCTCACACTCATCCGATCATCTAAACTGGGCACCCTTCTAGGTCAACCTAGTCATTGGGGTTGCAATAGATGAAACCCCTCTACAAACCGATGATAATAGTCTTCTAATCCCAAGAAACTCTGAATCTCTGTAGCTGATGCTGGTCTAGGCCAGTTCTTGAGTGCCTCAATCTTCTTCGGATCAACCTGAATACCCTCGTTGATACAACATGACCCAGAAATGCAATTGAACTCAACAAGAACTGAGAATTTAACATATAATCGACTATCCCTCAAGGTCTGAAGAACCACTCTACGATGTTGCTCGTGCTCCTCCCGGCTACGGTAATATATCAAAATATCATCAATGAAGACTATCATGAACGAATCCAAGTAAGGCCTGAATACTCAGTTCATCAAATCCATAAAAGTTGTTGGGGCATTTGTCAACCCGAATGACATCACCAAGAACTCATGATGTCCGTACCGAGTGCGGAAAGTTATCTTAGGGACATCAGATGCCCTAATCCTCAACTGATGGTAGCCAAATCTCAAGTCAATCTTTGAAAATACCTTGGCACCCAGAAGCTGATAAAACAAATCATCAATCCTCGACAATGGATATTTATTCTTGATTGTAACCTTGTTCAACTGCCGATAATCAATACACATTCTCATCAATCTGTCCTTCTTCTTAACAAACAACATCAGCGCACCCCAAGGCGAAAAACTTCGCCTAATGAAACCCTTCTCAAGAACGTCTTGCGACTGCTCCTTCAACTCTTTCAACTCTTTCAACTCAGTCGGGGCCATACGATACGTCAAAATAGAAATGGGCTGAGTGCCCGGAACCAAATAAATACAAAAGTTGATATCCCTATCGGGTGGCATACCCGGTAGGTTTGAAGGAAAAACCTTAGTAAATTAACAAACAATGGGAACAGAATCAATATAAGGAACCTCAGGACTAGAATCACGAACATATGCCAAATACGCCAAACACCTCTTCTCGACCATACGCGAGCCTTCACATAAGAGATAACATTACGGGTAGAATGATCAGGAGTCCCTCTCCACTCTAAATGAGGTAAACCCGATAAGGCTAAGGTCAAAGTCTTGGCAAGGCAGTCCAAGATAGCGTGGTAAGGTGATAAATAGTCCATCCCTAATATTACATCAAAATCGACCATGTCTAGAAGCAAAAAATCTACACGAGTCTCAAGAGCCCCAATCACAACTATACATGAACGATTGACTCAATCTACCACAATAGAATTACCCACCGGTGTAGACACATAAACAGGATCACTCAAAGAATCACTAGGCATGACCAGATACGATGCAAAATAAGATGACACGGACGAGTATGTAGACCCTGGATCAAATAACAGTGAAGCATTTGTATCACAAACCAGAACCGTAATAACTACATCTGAAGCCTCAGCCTCGAGCCTGGCTAGAAGAGCATAACATCGGGGCTGGGCCCCACCACCTTGAACTATATCTCTGGGATGGCCTACTGCTGGCTGGCCTCCACCTCTAGCGGCCTGAGTTCCACCTCTAATACCTCTACCTCCATCTCTAGCACCTCCAACCCTAAAACTAGCTAGATGGGCGGGCTATGCAATAACTGGTGCCTGAACCATGGCACGGGAACCCTAATGCTACGAGATACTCGGTGCTCGAGGGCTATACCTAGCAATGTGCCTCATGTATCCACAAGTAAAACAAGCCCTCGACAGCTGGGGCTTATAATCCTGGAAGCTCTAAAGCGGTGGTGCACTGATAGGAGCTGGTGCTGCGCTATAGGACTACTGATCAGAATACTGCATCTAAGAACCATGGCCATCTGAAGCATGGTGAGAAACCTGAAGTGCTGACTAAAAAGGCCTAGGAGAATGGCCTCTACCATACGAATCCCTACTTCCAGACGAGGTACCACTGAATTTGCCTGAATGACGGGGCCTCTTGTCCTCCCCATGACCACCCCCTGTGATAGAAATATCTCAACTCTCTAAGCCAAAAATTGGCTGCCTCTTGGAAAGATATCTCACTCCCAGTTTCTCTAGCCATCTCAAGAAAAATCGACTGAATAAGTCCATCAATGAACCTCCTCACCCTCTCTCTCTCGGTGGGAAATATGATAAGACCATGACGAGCTAAATCGATGAATCTGGTCTCATACTAGATGACAGTCGTATAACCCTGCTAGAGACGCTCAAACTGCCTTCGATAGACCTCTCTCTGTATGATAGGAGAAACTTCTCCAGAAATAGCCACGTGAACTACTCCCAGGTCAAGGTTGGCGATCCAGCTGGTCTAGCCAAGAAATAATCTCTCTACCAAGTTTTGGCGGATCCAAACAAGCAAAAAGTGGCAAAATCAACCCCGTGGGTCTCAACTATCCCCATGTTCGTAAGAACCTCGTGACAGCTGTCTAGATAATCCTAGGGATCCTCAGTAGATGCACCGCTGAAAGTAGTAGTGAAGAGCTTGGTGAACCTGTCCAATCTCCATAAAGCTTCGGCAAATATAGCTGCTCTATCGCCGTTCTGAGCTACCATACCCGGCTGAACTGCTCCAACTAGCTGAATCGCTGAATTCTGAAACTGGGGAACTACCTGCTCCGAAGTGCAAGTAGCAGTAGTTTGGGCTCCTCCTCCAGCCTGAGAGATGGCTGGTGCTACAGGAACCAAGCCTGCTCGGATGACACTCTCCATAAGGCCCACTAAACGGACCAGAGCATCCTGAAGAATTGGGGTGGTAATAAACCCCTCCGAGACCTAAGTTGGGCTCACCAGAACTACTGGGACCGGAACCTCATCATCAAAGTCAACTTGAGGCTCTGCAACTAGTGCTACTGCTCGGGGCTGAGCTCTACCCCTACCTCGGCCTCTAGCACAGCCTCGGCCTCGCCCTCTGCCGCTCGTGGGAGCTGTTGCTGGGGGCTCGGGCTGCTATTCCGTGGATGAGGAAGCGCATGTTCTCACCGTCTGCGAAAGAACAAAGCAGAAATCCAATTAGCATTGAGAAACCAAATCACATGATAACAAAGAATAAATGTGAAGTTGTTCTTAACTCTATAGCCTCTAGGGGATAAATATAGACGTATCTGTACCGATCCCTCAGACTCTACTAAGCTATAGCGAGGAATTTACACTGTGTAGTAACGAGTAAAAATACTCCTAAGACCTCTACACCCTCAAAAGAAATAAATATTCTTTTGCTTTTTTCACCTCACTATAATATCTCTCACACTCTGATTTTCTTCACAAACTATTTTCTTATAGTTTATGGAATACTTGCAACTGATAATATGTATCCCTATTTATAGGGAAAGAATGCGCTCGCTGATGTAAGTGGTGACTCAAGCAACCACAAAATAGTCTAGGGGTGTACATAGGTCGGGTTGGTTCGAATTTTACAATTACCAAGCCAAATCAATTGTGTCGGGTTATTAAATCTAAACACCAAATCAAACCAATAAAACTCGGGTTTTTCGCTCTCGGGTTTTCTCGGGTTTTCGGGTTATTCGGGTTTTTTTCGGATTTTTTTCCCGGTAAAATTTTCGTAAAACAAAACATATAAATTGTGCTCAAAATATTTTATCTTTAATCCTAGTAAGATACAACTATATAAAGTATTTTTCAAGAAAATAAGTACAAAATATGAGATATGTCATGGCATTATCCTAAAATATTCAACAATAAAATTACGTAATATGAATATTGCTAATTAAAACGTCATAATAAAAATAATCATAATCTAAAAGTGCTAAATCATGCTAAAATAAGTAGACTAATAAGGGATTATTAATTACATGACTAAACGCTAAAGAAAAAATAAAAATAGGTTATGCATTTTTATCTAAATTCTAGCAAAAAAATAAAATAAATACAATACATTCCCGTTCGTAGTATTGAATTGAATGTCTTTTGTTAGCATTAGTATTGATTTGATTTTGGTTTGGGCTTTTATTAGCATTATTTAATTTACTAATGTTAATGGCTATAAAACTTATTGAAATATTCACGAGTTCTAAGTCCAACCTTGAAGTAATACCTTAAAAGGTAATTATGAATCGTTTTAAGAAATATTTATAAATTACATAATAATAAGTATATTTATATATTAAATATATCTAAAATTTCTATATATAATGTCGGGTTGGTTTGGTTTCGGTTTGACTTTCTTTAGTTAAAACCAAACCAAACCAATTATGGTCAGTTTTTTTCTTTCAACACAAAACCATGGTCGGGTTTTTTTTCTCGGTTTGACTCGGATTATCGGGTTGGTGCGGTTTGTCGATTTCCTTTGTACACCCCTAAAATAGTCTATGGAAAGAAATTTGACCGGATGGCCATATCTCGAAAACTTTGACAATTTAGCAAAAGTGGAAAAAGACATCTTCCTAAAAACATGGGGCTGGACCCCACACGTAGTGCTTACTCACTTAGATTATTCCCTGCTAAACAAAAGAATACCATTTAGAGCATGTTGTTATCAATTCACCTATAAAACAACAATAAAGCATAGTAATATTAAGGTATCAATATCATTTATATAGCCTAATATCAACATAAACTTGCTTAGGAATTTAGATGCCATATTGGTTAGAAGTTACGTGATTCTCTTAATCTATTGAGGGAATTCATTACAGCTTGGCGCGCTACTGTTATTCTTACCAACATGCGTGACATTCTTACGACTATAAATTCCAAAAATCATGATTGGTGTCAGTGGCGAAACCAGAAATATTTTTAAGAGTATTCAGACTTGAAAGAAGTAAATAAAATTTTCCAACAAAGAGTGTTCGATATATATTTTATACATTTAAAATCAATATTTTACTTATATACACATTATACGTTTTTATAATATTTCGACAAATGGTGGTCAGTTGACCCCCCTTTGCAAAAGGTGGCCTTGCCCCTGAACTTAATGTTACGTTGTTATCGATCAATTTGTCTTTCTTTGTCTTTATTTTTCTCTACTGTTTTCTTTGTATTCACACTTATATGTTTCAGCATTCTCATCACCGCCAATTTCTTTTCCTCTTTAATTTGATCTCTCCAGTTTAGTGTCAACATACCCACCTAAATTTAAATCCCAAAATTTATATATTCAGTAAAGGTTGTGAACTACTTTATCACGAACTTGTCTGACTTATATTCCTGCATAGGTTTGTCAAAATTGAGCATGTTTTGTCTGTGTCAAAATATTTAAGAAACTCGGTTCGTTAGATTTAGCAGGAACTTTGATAAAAGAAAATTTAAATAGAAACAGTAGGAAAGTCTTGTATTCCAGAAATTATAACGCCAAAACTGCATCCCACATGAAAAATAGGACAAATAGTAGAAACGCCACAAGAAATAGATCAGAATAGCAGAAACTCTAAAAAAAATATTATTTATTCTTATTTAGAAATAATGAATTGATTAGATCCACACAAATATCTTTGATTTATTTTAGATTACAAATTTTAAAAATTCTTACTATTTTCTTTCTTAAATTTGGTGACGAGTCAAATACTACCATATATACAAAATGGGACAGTGGGAGTAAATATATCAATACTGCTCATCCTAACAAAATTAAAGAAACTACGACTATTTCAAATTTGGTGTCCAGCCATATTTTTGTCGTTATTTGGTGCCCTTGTCCCCTTATCTCTCTTCTCCTCCACACAAATTTTCAAATTTTATACATACACAAAAGCAGTGAGGAACAACCATTTATGCAATGACTGAATATTTATGCAATGACTTTTTATGCTTCTTTCTTTAATTTCTTTGTATTCTCCTGATAATGTTTTATACACTTTTTATGTACTTTTTGTACATGAGAACGTGAAAGGAAAGGGAAGGCAAAAATACGATCATGGAAAGAGAGAAAGGGGAATTAGCAAACAAATTTGAGGTATATATGTCATTCATCAATACATATTAATACGTATTAAAACTAATGTTGACTATAATAATATTATACAACTGTTCGAAAGATCTTCTTATATTATTAGTGAATTTTAATTATTCACGTGCTGTCAGTTGAAAGAATTATATAATTAAATTAACCGATTAATAAAAAAAATTCGATTAAATTTAAATAACTAAAAGGATGAAATATAGTTCCTATGGTTGAAATGTAACTTAGGGCCTAAACATCTCCTTTTATTAAATTGATTATACTTGGTTTCTTGCTATTCTCTAAATTCAAGTAGCGAGCTAAAAACATATGGTCTTTTCGGCAGGTATCATTTTCTGCTCTCCGCGAGTACATTGTCAATGTTCTGGATTTCATAGAGAGCTTCAAGTATGAAGAAATTCAAATAACTCTTGACGAAGATATAATTAAAGCGCTGAAATTGGAGATTGCATTTATTTGTACATTTTTCCAGCTTTCTTATTCCGATTTGAAGCAATTTGAAGATGTAATGACTCGCAAAGGACACAGGATTAGAGCTCTGCTTCGATCAATTCTGAATGATGTTAACGACGACCGGTTTAAATATGACATACATTATGTCCCTCCTTGCCTCTTGTATAATATGAATGATTGTATCAGCTCACGCCGTTGTTCTGAATCAAGTGCCACCATGAATGAGGAGCATTTGCACTTCCTCCTCTCAAATCTCTACCATCTATCCAAGTATCATGCTGAATATGTTTTTCCATCAATGACTGAATATGAAATTCTTCAGAATGTATGTGGTAACATAAAAGATTTCCATGGGTTGAAAGTGAATGGTTGCGTTGAGCATGAGATTATTGAATATTTCTTACCTCAGTTTCAACTTATGGCTGAGAGAATAGGACTTTTCCTTTGGGATGGTCGGATTCATGGAGGTTCTCGACTCCTCGAGCTAGCACATCTAATCTTGAAGATTGTTCCATTTGAACTACAGGTTATGCACATTTGTTATACAAAATTGAGGGCTTCAGCGTCAAGAGAAGTTGTATTTTTCATTAAGCAGCTCCTAGAAACCCATCCAGACATTCTTAAGGGATATTTGATTCATCTACAAGAGCACATGGTGAATGTAGTTGCAGCTAATACTTCAGGGACTCGAAACATTCATGTCACGATAGAGTTCCTATTAATCGTTCTTACTAATATGCCCAAGGAGTTTATTCATCACGACAAATTGTTTGATCTCTTGGCACATGTTGGAGAACTTATCAGGGAGGTATCAACTCTTGTTCGCGACTTAGGAGAGAATTCAAGAAATGAAGAGAGTACCAATGGAAAAAACCATGCAACTTTGGACTTGATGGAAAATATTGAACTCATGAAAGGAGATCTCAAACATATTTACTTAAAAGCTCCAGACTCGTCACAGCACTGATTCCCTATGAATGATGGATCCCTCTTTCTGCATCTTCTACTCAGGCACTTGAATGATTTGCTCAATTCCAATGCTTATTCAGTTGCATTGATAAAGGAAGAAATTAGGTTGGCGAATGAAGATCTCGAATTCATAAGATCTTTTTTGGTAGATGTTGAGCAAGAATTGAATAAAGATCTCTGGGCTCGTGTTTTAGATGTTGCATACGAGATAAAAGATGTCATTGATTCAATTATTGTAAGAGACAATGGTCTCTTAAATCTTATTTTTTCACTTCCCTTTGCCATTAAAAAAATCAGGCTTATCAAAGAAGAGGTGAAGATTTCAAAGAATAGTGACCTCATTTTTGTGAACTCTCCCAACAAGCCAATTGAAATCAAGTCATCAATAGCTGGTAAAATAGTCGAAGGTTTTAAAGAGGAGACTGATTTTATAATTAGGAATCTCATTGATGGATCAAAAATGCTAGATGTTATTTCGATCACTGGTATGCCCGGTTCCGGCAAGACAACTTTGGCACACAAAGTGTATAATGATAAGGTTGTTTCTAATCATTTCGACATCCGTGCATGGTGCACAGTGGATCAAGAGTATGACAAGGAGAAGTTTCTGGAGAACCTTTTTAATCAAGTTACTCGCTCAGCTTTGAAAATCAGTGAGAATATTGATATTGCTGATGATCTACGGAAATATTTGTTTGGAAAGAGGTACCTTATTGTCTTAGATGATTTGTGGGACACTGTAACATGGGATGAGTTGACAAGACCTTTTCCTGAAGTTGAGAATGGAAGTCGAATTATTTTGACGATTCGAGAAAAGAAAGTGGCTTTGCATGCACAACGCCATAGTGATCCGCTTGATCTTCGATTGCTAAGATTAGAAGAAAGTATGGAGTTATTAGAGAAAAGGGTCTTTGGAAAAGAAAGTTTTCCTGATGAACTACTGAATGTTGGGAAAGAAATTGTCCAGAATTGTAAAGGGCTTCCTTTGGTGGTTGATTTGATTGCTGGAGTTATTGCGGGTAAGGAAAAGAAAAAGACTGTTTGGCTTGAAGTTCGAAATAATTTGCATTCCTTCATTTTCAATAATGAAGTGGACGTGATGAAGGTTGTAGCATTAAGTTATGACCTTTTACCAGATCCTCTAAAGCCGTGCTTACTTTACATTGCAAATTTTCGGAAGGACGGAGCAATTCCAGTCAAACTTTTGAAAAGAATCTGGCGTGCTGAAGGATTTGCAGAACACACAGAGATGAACAGTGAGAGAGAAGTAATGGATGTTTATTTGGATAATTTAATTTCCAGTAGCTTGGTTATTTCTTTCAGTGTGATAGGTAACCATCGGACTTGCCAAATTCATGATCTTGTGCATGACTTTTGTAGGATAAAAGCGATAGAGGAAAAGTTGTTTGACGTGATAACTTCAAGTGCTCCATCATCATCTTCTTCATATTTGATGCCGCGTCAAATGACCATTTTATATGATAAGGAGCACTTTGAGCATAATAATTTTATCCTATTCGATTCAAAAAAGAAAAGGCATTCTGGTAAACACCTCTATTCTTTAGTGATATATGGACAGAAGCTTGACAATAGTCTTTATGATATATGTCACCTAAGACACCTGAGGCTTCTTAGAGTGTTGCACCTGAATAGCCCTTTTATCAAGGTGAATGATTCTTTGCTCAATGAAATATGCACATTGGTTCATTTGAGGTTCTTAAGCATTAAAACAGAAATTAAATTTCTGCCTTTGTCTTTTTCAAATCTCTGGAATCTAGAAATTCTGAAGGGGATAAATGATGGACCACCCTTGGTACTACTACCGACATTTTGGAATCTTGTAAAGTTGCTAGAGTTGTACATAGATGATTGTTCTTTCTTTGATTTGGATACAAATGAACCAGTACTGGTAGTAGAGGACTCAAAGTTAGAGAACCTGAGAATATCAGGGGGGACTCAAACTTTCTTATTTGAAAGACACCGATGATATTTTCAAAAGGTTTCCCAATCTTCAAGAGCTTAGTTTTAATCTCAAGGAATCATGGGATTGTTCAACAAAGCGATATTGGTTCCCGAAACTGGACTTCCTAAATGAACTAGAAAACCTCGAAGTAACTTTTGAAAGTTCAAATACAAATGATAGTGCGCCGTCTGTAGCGAAAAATCGACTGTGGGATTTTCACTTCCCTTTGAGTTTGAAAATATTGTCGCTGCTTGAGTTTTCTATGACATCTGATTCACTATCAACAATAGCAAGACTACCCAAGCTCGAAATTCTGCACCTTAAAGATGCAATCATCGAGGGGGAAGAATTGAACCTGGGAGAGGAAGACACCTTCCAGAATCTCAAATGTTTGATGTTGCAACAAGTGAGTCTTGCTAAGTGGGAGGTTAGAGAGGAATCCTTTCCTGTGCTTGAGAAATTAGAACTGTGGGAATGTTTTAAGCTTGAGGAGATTCCGCCAAGTTTCGGGGATATTTGTTCATTAAAAAATATCGTATTGAGGAGGAGCCCTCAACTTGAAGCATCTGCTCTGGAGATTAAGAAATATGTTGAAGGACTGGGTGGGGATATTCAGGTCCTTGTTTATAACTGATTAAGTTTTGAGCACTTTTACCCTGGGAAAATATGTGAGTACAGACAACTTATCACCTCCTTTATTTTATTTTATGTGGCAAAATTTGACGAGTGTAATTTTCTTTTGCAGAGAGCATGTAAGGAATATATCCAGCTTTTGTGCACCTATTGCTATTTCACTCCTTTTCGTTTACTCTGTTGTGTGGTGAATATTGTATTGATATAACTTTTGTCTAATTTCCCCACTTTTTTCATTTTGTATGTTTAAAACAGGCACGCTAGTTATGTATTCCGAAATTTGTTTTTTTGGGATTGCTGCCTCTCTGCTATGATGGGATAATCACTCAGATATTGTAGAAAATTGTCTTTCATTGCATCAGATATATGTATTTCAGCACTAGTTGCTATGTGCATTGCTGTATCCTTACCTGCTATTTCAACAAATGTGATGAGTACTCTCAGTTTTTCTTCTTTTATAGAAAATAACTATTGTGTTAAATGCTGCTACATCTTCTGTTTTCCCTTTTACAAGTGAAATCATTTTATTAATGTACATCACTATGATGTTATGTGTACATAAAAGTATTACTAAACAATTCTTTTCCGTTAACCAATTGTTTTCTGTACAACTACAACAACCATCAAATATCAGTGTATTGAACTGATGGATGCCAAGTGGCAATTTAGAAGGTGGGTCCGTTGGTCCATTAGGTGCAGGGTATTAAAAATGGTAACCGCGAGGCTACGTACCTTGGGAAAGTATAACGGAGGATAACTATAACTAATAGTATCGGATAGTAGAGGGGCAAATGTAACCCTCATGACTTAGTAGATAATGTGCTTTTTCTTCCTGATTTTAAGAAAAATTTTGTTATCAGGCTCCAAACTCAATAAGGAACTGAAATGCATGGCCACTTTTTATCCAGACTTCTGTATATTCCAAAATTGAGCGTGTTTGGTCTCTGTCAAGATATTTAACAAACTTTGTTTGTTAAATTTAGCGAAATCTGAGAAAAGAAGATTTAGGTAGAACCTGTCAAATTCCAGAACACTAAAAGCTACACCTCACATATCAGAAGTAGGGCAAAATAGAAGAAAATGCACCGCAAAATACAACACTAGCCACAAGTAATAGACTAAAATAACAAAAACTGTAAAAGTTGCACCTCCAACGAACTATGAGTTCCCTTTAGTCTTTTTTATTAAATTTTACGACCAGAGTTTGTTAGGTGTATCAACAGTAGTCAGTTTTAAAAAACTTAAGGAAACTACACGGAAGTATATTTAAAACACTGTGTCCAACCATATTTTTGTCATTTCCTCCCTCACACAAATTACCTGGTGCTTTTGTCCCTTGCCTCTTCTCCTTCTATTCTCCTCCACCCGAATTTTTTGCATTTTAATTTTGTAAGACTTAGTACTATTTCTACTTTGACTTTTTACTTTTGATCACGTCCAACTACACCTTATAAAAAGGACAAAGTAGTCGTTGCAAATATAATCTGGTTTACAAGTCCGGAGTCGAATCCCACAAAAAACTAAGACTTAGCTACAAATGATCAATATCGTAACAAACATAAATCCAAGCAATCTCCTAATTATAAAGATTATAATATTTATTTTTATCTAATTAACTAATAAATACTAGAAAATAGTAAAACTATCAATTAACAAGGATAAGGATAGGAGACAAGATTAAGGAGGTCTAGAGTTATGATTTCCCCTATTGTCGGAATCCTTTTCGCTACGTCTTCTATAAATTTGCCTAAGTTTTTTCTACCGATCATGAGCACTCTAACTGTCGTAACTCTCTCTAATGTATTTACCACAATTTACTAGACATATTCTCCCAAATTACGCTAGCTGATATTAAGTACGGCTCACTCGGATCGCACAAAGGTTTCGTTATCACTAATCCCACCTTTGAACCATTTGTATTGATCCCTCATATACATTAGGAGTGATGTTGTTCAACAAGTACCTAAATATGCACTCTCTCCTGAGTAATACACATTGGATAGGCACAGTCGTTTGAGAACTCTTCAACCAACCGCAATATAAACGTAGTTGAACAATTAGAGAAATTACTACGGCAAAACTATATTAACGTAACAGGAAAATCATCCTCCAATAGGTTCCACCAAAACCCTAGATAATAAATTAGTTATTCATAATAGTATGCAAAACAACAATACCAGAATTCATAACCAACAATAGAAATAGGAAGAAGGAAGTGAAAAACTCATAGAAGAATTCTCCGCCTTGCTCCTAGTGTGTTCTTGCCTCCTTAGGTCGAATCTCAGTCTAATGCCGGTCTCCTCTTCCATCTATCTGAAGTATGTCAAAAGTGACATTTTTAGGTCTATTTATATGTGTAGGAAAAGACCTAAACGTGTAGGCCAAGTCCTATTCAAACCAGGATACGGATTAAGTCTTCAAAACTCGGAGTGGACCTGGCCTCAGGCATGGCGTCGCCAGCCTACACTACAACAAATATAATTTTTAACCACGAAATTATTAGCTACAACAAAAAATTCGTCACTAATTGTCCATTTTCTGTGACAAAAATTATATTTTGTACTTAAATGCATGAGACACATACTTTTAGTGACGAAATGTAAATTTCGTAGCAAAAATTTTGTCTACTAAGATTTCCAACAAAAAAAATAAATTGGCGCCAATAGCATTAGCTACAAAATTAATGTTTTGGTGACAAAATAGTTTTATCACTAATATTATAGACAATTGGTGACAAATAATTATTTGTCTTAGAATTATTTATAATTTAGCTACCAATTATTTTCGTCACTAAAAGTTTTATAATTTTTGTCCCTAATAGCATAAACAATTAGTGACAATCATCGTATCGTCGTTATTTCACGTATGAGATTATTAGGTACCATAGAAAGTTCATCTCTAATTATTTCCTTTTTAGGACAAAAGTTACAATCATACTTAAATGCACAAGTTCACATACTTTAGTGACGAAATACATATTTCGTAGCAAAAGTTTTATCTAGTAAGGTTTTTCATCAAAAAGATGGATTATCGGTACTTATTTAATAACATTAGCCACAATATCATAATAAAAATTTTCAGGATCTACAGCTAACCAACTCATTGCAAATTTGATTCAGGAATTATTTTTATAGATTCGTTTAGAGCAATAATTTCAAAAAGTCTGTAGTATATTTTCTTGTTAATTTCATCGTGGTTTGAATAATATATCTATACTATTATAAAAAAAAATAAAAATATTGATCGACTTTTTGCTATTTCATAAATAAATTTTATGTTCTTAAAGTTGTAATTATATCGATTTATTTCTTTACTTATGTCAGGAATTGTTATGAATGCATTTGTATCTTAAAGACAAATTTATTCCTTCAAGAAAAGACAATTTTCTTTTCTATTTGTGTTTAGGTATATGTTTAGGAGAAAAAATTTCAATTTTTCTTTTTGCAAAATATGTGTTCCTTTTTTTCATTCACATCTAGAATTTTTGTAACTAGAAATAAATTGATCATCCTCTAGAAAAAGTGATATTGAATTATTGGTATTGGGTTAGATAATTTAATATTATTTAACTATTGGGTTATTGTTTTAAACTTTTTGATTTCTCATCTTCATTTTTCAGTTCATATTTCTAGTTAAAAACTTTTAAGGAATTAATTTTTTTAGTTAAACATATTTAAGCTAAATCTTATCCAATAGTTGTGCGTATTTAATAGAGCAAGTAGCAGGAATTTTCCCTCCTTTCCCATTCAAATCTCTTCAGTTTCACAAAAAAAATAGCGGGAATTTTCCCTCCTTTCCCACCCAAATCTCTCTTTTAATTGACTATTGCCGTCTATTTTTAGCCCCCACCCCATTTTTCCTCCTCATATCACGTTAAGTATCACTTCACCTCCAAATCAAACCGGTTCACTAGTAAAATCTGCAATTTCAACATCAATTTATCACCTCTCTCCCATGTGTCTCTTTTCCAAAACTATTTGTTGATTTAACAGCATAGAAAATCAAATTTGGGATTATGGGCGTTTTAAGACAAGGTATATTACCTACTTTACTTTCTTTCAATATATATTTATGGCATTACAAATTAGGTATGTATTTATTAGGGTGTTCATACTTTTTTTAATTAATTGTAAGCATATGAAGAAATTTTGACTACTCTTGTTTAATTTTTCAGAGATTAACTGCTCAAAAGTTTATCGCCCAGTCTGAATTTTTGTGGTAATGGCTAAAGAACATTTGGAGAAGTGTCTATATCAATACTTATTTCTCATTCTATAATTTCAATTAATATTTAATTTGTAATTATACGCTTACAATGTATTTTTTCTAATTCGTGTCATAAAAAAGTATGTATTAAATTAATAACTTCTTTTCCTTTTTGCAAGTACATGAAGATTTGTCACGATCCAAAATACCAACCCGGTCGTGATGACGCCTCTCGTGAAAACAAGGCCAGCCAACAGATTAACAATGCCTCTTTTAACAGTTACTTAACACGAATGAGTCAAACCATAGTGTACATTGTCATAAATGCAGAAGGAAATGATAAAAACAGGGAACCAGCCCAACTCAGCCCAAAATCAGGGTCACGAGCATCTAAAGAATCTAACCATTATTATAAGATCAGTAATATACATAATAGAATTTAGAATCAAAGGAAGAGATACGGTGCTCGCCTTGCTCAGCTACGATGGCAAAATCTCCAATCAGCTCAAAACCCGTTACCGGGTGAACAATTACCTGCATCTGCACACGAGGAGCAGGGAGTAAAGTGAGTACTCCAACTCAGTGAGTAATCAAAATAAATAATGACTGAAAGCATGAAATCTCATAAAGGTACAAATAACGCTATCTCAAGGAGTAAAATCAGTTACACAATAAAACTGTGACGTAACAGATGATTCTCTTTTAAAAACAGTGAAGACACTTAATTTCAACAAGGAATAATCAGAAACTTGCCCCTCGGGCTCAATATCAAATTTTCAATATAGTATCAGCCCCACGGGCTTACTCCCAACTCACCAACACACAACATCAGCCTCTCGGGCTCACTCCCAACTCACAAAACACAACATCAGCCTCTCGAGCTCACTCCCAACTCACAAAACACAACATCAGCCTCTCGAGCTCACTCCCAACTCACAAAACACAACATCAGCTTCTCGGGCTCACTCCCAACTCACAAAACATAACATCAGCCTCTCGGGCTCACTCCCAACTCACAAAACATAACATCGGCCTCTCGGGCCCACTCCCAACTCACCTGGGTACCCTGCGCTCACTGGGGGTGTGTACAGACTCCGGAGGGGCTCCTACAGCCCAAGCGCTTTATCATAAGTCCTTAAAGCCTTCACACATCACACTCGAGGCCTGAAAGCCTCCTCAATAACACTCGAGGCCTGGAAGCCTCCTCACATCACTCAACATATCCTCACATATGGCCCTCGACCTCAATCGGTCCAGAAAATAATCAGAAGCCCCTTGGGCATCAGTAAAACAATGGTGCTCAGCTCAAACAACATTAAAAATATCATTTAAATCTCAAGTGGAGTATAAATGTAGCTGAGTTCATGAAACAGTATAATTCAGTTGGACTGAGTTCAAATAATATTCCAATTAGTGAGGAAAAACAATTATGGAAATTTACAAAGGATTTCAAATAGTCGGCACAAAGCCCAAGTATGGCAATAAGCCCAAATTATAGTGAAAAACATCAAGTCTTTATCAAATACACGGTAAAATATCAAACGGGATTGACCAAGTCACAATCCCCAATAGTAAATGACTCCGCGCTCGTCATACAGCGCGTGTTTCATCTCAACATAGTACTACGTTGTATAACTCCGGGGTTTCAAACCTTCAGGACATCATTTAAAATCATTACTCACCTCGAACCGGTGAAATTCCTCGCTCGCGACGCCCTTGCCCCTCAAATTGGCCTCCACGCGTGTCGAATCTAACCAAAATCAGAGCGAATACATTACAATATGCTAAGGGAACACCACCCACTCGAAAACAATCGAAAAATATCAAAAATCTCAAAATTTGCAAAACCGGAGCCCCGGGCCCACGTCTCGAAAAATTATAAAATTAACATCACCGGCTTCCTTATCTCGCCGCGAGTTCATACATACTAAATTCACAAAAATCGGAGTCCATTTGACCACTCAAATCACTAGTTTATATTCTTCAAATTTTCAAGCCCTAACCTCCATTTTTAACCTTAATTCCCTTGGATTTTCAGTGTTAATCCATGTTTTTACACCATAATAACATAATCTAAGACCTAGAATCCATACCTGATGAAAACTCTAGAAACCCTCTTCAAAATCATCCAAAAATCGCCCAAGTCTGAAGCCCCAAATGTTTTCTTCTTCAAAATTCGTGAAGGGGACTTAATATTGTTCTGCCCAGACCTTTTTGCTTCTGCGCTTTAACTACCGCTTCTGCGGCCACCGCTTTTGCGGTTCCCCAACAGCTTCTGCGGTTTATCCCAAAAATGCCCAGACCGCTTCTGCCGTCCAAAATCGCATCTGCGATGCCCGTTTTTACGAAATTGCCCAGGCCTTCAAGGCCGGCTTCAGCGATCATTACGCCGCATCTGCGGAACCGCTTATGCAGTCCTTTTTCCGCAGATGCGGAAATGACAGAACCAACAAAACTTCAAACCTGCAACAAACTCCGAATCATCCATTTAACCACCCGAAATCACCGCGAGGCTTCGGGGACCTCAACCAAAATCACAGATATGATTTATTACTTTATTCAAACTTGCTCGAATCATCAAATCACCATCGTTAACATCAAAATTATCAAATTTCATCAAATCAAAGCCTAAGTTCTTCAAGAACTTCCGAAATGCACTTTCGATCAAAAACCCGACCAAACGATGTCCGAATGACCTGAAAATTTGCACACATATCCAAAATCACCCAACGAAGCTACAACAACTCTCGAAATTCCATTTCGACCCTCGGTTCAAAATCTCACTATCAACCGAAAATCGCCAAAACTCAAACTTCGCCAATTCAAGCCTAACTCTACACAGGACCTCCAAATTCAATTCCGATCGCGCTCTTAAGTCACAAATCATCCCCCGAAACTAACCAAATCACCGAAATTCACATCCGAGCCTTCTAACTATATAGTCAACTTCCGGTTGACTTTTCCAAAACAAGCTTCCTTCTAAGAGACTACGTGCCTCATTTCCGATTAAAACCAATTTAATTCTATCCGATCAACTCAAATACTGATATTGAAATATAAAGCAACATAATATGGGGGAAACGGGGCGATAACTCATTTGACGACGGGTCGGGTCGTCACAAGATTGAAATTTATTCAAGAGTGAAGCTATTAGACATGCACTAGTATTTGGGGAAACAACTTACTTTTATTTCCAATAATCAATATTCATGTATTTCGATTAGATAAATTTTATTTATTTTATTTTTGTGTTTTAATTTTGGGATTTGTAATGAGATATTATTTTAATATTTTTCTTGATTTTATGATCACGGCTGCAAATTTTTGTTGTTACCTTTTAAGTTTTATTATGTAAGTATTCCAATTGATGCAATGATAATTTTTTGAATTAAACAAAAAGTAAAATAGTAGTTATAAATCGTACCTGTGAGCACGTGATTTTTACCCCAAGTAAAAGAATTCCAAAATCAAAATAAAATAATTTTTGACTCACGTGAAATACAGTGTTGGTAAATTGGAGGAACAAGAGATAAAAAGGGAATTAATTAGGAAAATGTCATTAAAAATTTTAAGACAAACACTAGGAAATTTGGAAAATAAATATAAAATAATAAAACAAAATAAATAATAAAATACATCAGAAAATAATGAAATAAATACAAAATTGAAAAATACAAAAA
>MU672008.1:31433-43214 GCA_026770625.1 Nicotiana glauca
TAAATCCGAACACGCACTCGTCACCTCGCGTGCAAGGAATACAATCAACATAGAAGACTCAAATCCTAAGGGGAAGTCCCCCACACAAGGTTAGGCAAGATACTTACCTCAAACCGGCTAAAATTGACTAGCAACCACGTTCTTGCCACGAGTTCTCAACTTCAAATGACCCAAATCTATTCAATTAAATCACACGTTGTAATTAACATCTCAAGCAACTGATTCTATTATTTAATTCAAAGCTAAAGGGCGAAATTAGGTAAAATGACCAAAATGCCTCCCAGATCAACATCTCGGAACCGGATGAATTTAACATTTTTAGAACCCTCGTACTCTCACGAGTCTAACTATATAAAAATCTCTCAAATCGGAGGTCAAACACTCCCTCAAAATCCAATAATTTGGTCTATAAAGTTTTACCCATTTTTCTTTAGAAATCCGAAATTAAAGGATGAAAATAAGAGGAGATTCATGAAAATTGGTCTAAATCGAGTGAGAATTATTTACCCAAGTTGCCCAGGTGAAAATCCCTTCAAAAATTGCCAAGGATCGAGCTCTAGAAGTAAAAATGTGATAATAATGGTGTAACCCTCGAAATTGGAATTTAATCTGTCTGCCCAGCTAATTGGTCATCGCGAACGCGGAAGAAGCATCGCGTTTGCGGAGAAGAAAAAGTGATGGTATTCAATTACTCATCGCGAACGCGACAGGGTATACACAAACGCGAAGAAGAAGAATTTGGAGGCCCATGGACTGCCCTACGCGAACGCGTTAATACGTACGCGAACGCGAAGGGTGAGGCAATATAGCTACGCGAACGCGGGAGGGTATACACGAACGCGTTGAAGGGAGAGACAGAGCATCGCGAACTCGAGGCTCTAAACGCGAATGCAAAGAAGGAATTTCCAGGTGGCCAAGATAATCCTTTGCGAACGCGATGGCCAGATCGCGAACGCGAAGAAGGAGTACCAGAAGCAGTAACAACAGTTAAAAAAAAAAGGGGAAATGACTTGTAGCTCATCCGAAACACACATGAGGCCCTCGGGACCTCAACCAACCCTACGAACATAACCCACACCATTATTCAAACTCGCACCAATCCTTAAACCACCTAACAACGCCGGAAACTCGAATTAATTAAATATTTAAGCCTAAGAACTTCAAATTTCATCAAAACACGCTTTCGATCAAAAACCTAACCCAAACATGTCCGAATGACCTGAAATTTTGCACACACATCTCAAATGATACGATGGAGCTACTGCAACTTCCGAAATTCTATTCCGACCCTCGAATAAAAAACTCACTATCGGACCGGAAACTTTGAAAATTCAAATTTCGGCATTTCAAGCCTAAATTAGCTACAGACCTCCAAAACACATTCCGAACACACTCCCAATCCTGAAATCACCTAACGGAGCTAACGAACCATCGAATCTCCATTCCGAGGTTGTCTTCGCACTGTTCCGACTACGGACCACTTTCCAACACTTAAGCTCTCATTTAGGGACTATGTGTCCCAAAACTCTCCGAAATCCCATACCGAACATCCCGACAAACCAAAATAGCAGAATGAACTTAGGAAAAACAGTTAATAGGGGATCGGGGTGTGAATTCTAAAAACGACCGGTCAGGTCGTTACAACTAACTATAATAGAAACTTATTTATCTATTTTTTCTAGGGTTTGTAGTTTTCAAAAAGTACCTAGTTTTTTTTACAAGCTTCATGTATATCCCTGAAAAAGGTCTCACCACAATATTAGCACCTTCAATTTATTGATAATTGAAAAGTAGCCGCAGTTTCAAGAGTAATCGAAATTTAGTCACTTTTTATGTACAAATAAATTTGAATGAAAACACTGTTCAAAATGCGGAAAATATTCCAGCATAATATACTGGAGTTCCAGTATAATATACTAGACTTCCAACATAACATACTAGAGTTTCAAGTAATATACTGGAGTTCTAGCATAATATACTGGTCCAATTATGTTGGAAGTTCATACACAGGTGCTCCAATCTATAGTATATTATGCCGGACCTTTCCGTGTATTGAAGTTCCAGCATAATATGTTATAAGTTCATATACAGGTGCACCAATCTCCAGTATATTACGCTGAAATTTTTTGTGTTGCAGTAAAATATTGGCTAATTTTCAATAAATTTACAAACACTAACTATAATAGAAACTTATTTATCTATTTTCTCTAGATTTTGTATTTTTCAAAAAGTACCTAGGTTTTTTTACAAGCTTTATGTATATCCCTTAAAAAGGTCTCACCACAATATTAGCACCTTCAATTTAGTGAGAATTGAAAAATAGCCACAGTTTCAAAAGTAATCAAAATTTAGCCACTTTTCATGTACAAATAAATTTGAACGAAAATATTGTTCAAAATGCAGAAAATATTCCAGCATAATAAACTGGAGTTCCAATATAATATACTAGACTTCCAACATAATATACTAGAGTTTCAAGTAATATACTGGAGTTCCAGCATAATATACTGGTCCAATTATGTTGAAAATTTATACACAGGTTCTCCAATCTATAGTATATTATGCCGGACCTTTCCATGTATCGGAGTTCCAGCATAATATGTTATAAGTTCATACACAGGTGCACCAATCTCCAGTATATTACGCTGAAACTTTTTGTGTTGCAGCAAAATAGTGGCTATTTTTCAATGAATTTACAAACACTAACTATAATACAAACTTATTTATCTATTTTCTCTAGGTTTTGTAGTTTTCAAAAAGTACCTAGGTTTTTTTACAAGCTTTATGTATATCCCTTAAAAAGGTTTCACCACAATATTAGCACCTTCAATTAAGAAATTGAATTATATCCTTTCATTTTTTTTCTCTACCCTCCCCCACTTTCTTCTAGGCAGATCTGGAAGCAACTTCTTGTTTCAATATTATTTCACCAATTTTCTTTAAATTTCTCCAAAACTCTATGCAAGATATTCGCTTTAGGTATAAGAAGCCAGAAGAAAAATACAAAGGGACAAAGAAAAGTCTGAAACCAAAAAAGAAGACATACTCGCCATAGAAATGGAACCAAAGAAATCTACGCCAAGGAAATAGATATTGTTTGTACTGTAACATCTTTTCAAAATGGGATCCTACGCAATTTTGAAGATTTATCACAGTAATTATAGAAAATCAAGAAATTTTCTACCTATACACATTACTACTCTAAATATTGATATAATTCTGACACAAGATTGTATTGTACTTGTATCAGTTATGTATCAAGTATTCTTTCATGTATTGATGCATCATTACACTTCAGATACAGATTTGATACAATCCTACAAGAATTCTTACATAATTCTAGCATAATTACGATACTATTTAAAATCAACTTTAAACTTCAACTGATACAATATCGTATTATACTTGTATTAGTATTATATCATGTAATACTTTAGGTATAAATTGTGATAAGATTATGATATAATCGTGATACAATTTTGATCTTCATCTTTTTTAAGTTTCAATCTAAAACATCCACCTAGAACCAACCCTACACTTAAATTATGATACAATATTATATTATAATAGTATTAATATTGTATCAGAATTGTCTTAGGTATTGATTTATCAATACAATTCAGATACAATTATAATACATTTATCGTACAATCGGAATACAATTCCGAAACTTCTTCTTCCTCGAGTTTCAATTTGAAATTCTAACTAAAACAAACTTTAAACTTAACCAATCTTCCTTAAAATTGAGATATAAATCTTAAAGGATATTTTTGATTGTTTTCAAGAACACCGAATCGAAAGAAATTACAAATTTGTAAAATCTAAATATCTAATTCAAAACTTCAAAACTTTTTAATGATATGTCAATGACAGACCCCTCTACATACAATTTTAGAGATAATGTTGATAAATTTGTCAACAGTTGAAACTTTTTAATGATTGTTGGTGGACTTGATTTAGAGAAATATATGATGCTACAATTTTAGAGAAATAGTAGTTTGATTTGTTTGAAAGAGAGAGAGAGAGATTGGTTGATTTGTATGAAAGATAGAATGACTTTAAAATCTTTTAAAATTGGGAAAAAAAATGGCGATTGTTTGAGGCTAATTAAGATGATAGATGGGGATGGGGGATACAGTTACAAATTAGTCCCTATATTTAAATGATCAAAGTGATTAGTAAGTTTATAATATAAAATAGCCAACTAAAAATCCATTTTTTAATTATTTGTAACTCATTAACCGGTACTATTTTTACCAACACTCTATTTGGATCATTGTTGCTCATTGTTTTATATTGTATTGTATTGTATTGTACCGTAGTGTATCATTTTGATGGATACACTATTTGGATAGATTGTATCGTTTGCTGTTGTTAAATAACATTTTTATTATTTGGTTTGACTGTATTGTATTGTACTATACTGCTATATTTACTAAAATATCCTTAATTATTTTAAATACGATGCTTATTAAAAATTACTCATAAAAATAATTTATTTATTTGACCTCCCTATCTTCTTGACATGAAATCATCATTCTACTATAATAACGAAAGCACCAAACTGAATTCATATCAAAAATATATATTATATAGTCCCACCAAAACAGAAAACAATGGATATTCTATTCCTGTAGTTTGGAATGGCATAAGCCTAAGCAGATTATATATGTAATTAAAATTAGCAAAAAGTTTGCAAAGATCATAGGTGAGATAAAAATTTAGAAAAAAAGAGAGGGAAAACTAACAAAAAAATAAACGGCAGAAGGATGGAGACAAAGTATGTAGTTGGGTGAAGTATAATATAAATTAGGGGTGTTCATAAAAATTCGAAAATCCGAACCAAACCGAAAATCAAACCAAACCGACCAAAAAAACTGATACTTTTTGGTTTGGTTTGGTTTTGGTTTTGAAATTTAAAAACTGATCAAATTTGGTTTGGTTTTGGTTTTAATTATGAAAAACCAAACCAAATCAAATATAGGAGTCGTTATTTTAAATTTATTATTACACCCATATATGTATACTTTTATACAAAGTTGTAAATTTTTTATAGTAAATATTAATTGTTTTCACTTTTAGTACAGTTCTTTACCTTTACATTCTAGTTTAATGTGTAGTTTTCCTTTGTTAACTGTAAGAATCTACTTCATGTTAAAAATAATATATTTTTAATTAAGTCCTTAAATTATTCATCACTATTTGATTCAATTATCATCAATATATCTTGGTAAATAATAGATTTCTCAAAGGGCAATTGATTTGATAGTGTTACGTTGAAAATGTGGTTGCCGAAATGTGCGTTTGATAGTGTATGTCTTATATTTAAGAAAAAACCGATAAAAAACCGAAAAACCGACATAAACCGAATCAAGAAAAAACCGACTTAATTGGTTTGATTTGAATATTTAAAAAACCGACTTAGTTGGTTTGGTTTCTTTGTAGGAAAAAGTCGATTCAAATCGAAACATGAACGCTCCTAATATAAATAATAGGATTACGGATAAAATTAAAATATAAAAGAAAAATATGAAAGTATCCCACCGTACCAATTTGATTGTTTCATAAAATGAGATTTTCCATTGTCTCGAAAACAATCCAAACAAATACTTACTGTATATGGGTAACAATACAATACAATAGCATTGGGTAACAACCATCCAAACAATAGGCAAAACAAATGAAAGCAAGCGCGACCCAAAATTCCACATTTAGCTTCAATTTCTGCGAGATTTTCTCTAACAGGTCCTAAAACTCCTCTGCCCTGCCGCTAATTAGCTGCTCATATTCACCTCTCAAGCATAATTAGGTATGTTTTTTTTTCTATTGAGCTTTGTCTCTATAATCCATTTTTATGTGTCTAGTTAGCAAAAACCCTTATCCCATTTTTACATTAATTTTAATGGTAAACCACAAATTTTAGTGAATCGGACCATAATCTTGTTATTATTTCCTGTTAGTTTGCTTCCCTTTGTGATAATGGCTTGAAATTGCGGTGGTACTAATTTGACTTTACGTACTAGAATCAATTTTTTTAAATTTTTTTATAAATGATCAATTAAAAAAACCTTACTTAGTTGTGGTTTAACCTAACTGTAATTCCTTAAAGAGATGAAGAAGCAAGGCTCCATATTTGGAGCAAGGGGTCACCAGTTCATGGGCTAGGCAATGTGCTTCGAATATTGCGCGCTTCAAACAATAATGTGCAAAGTGATCCCAACGCACATAGATAGATAGTTTGGATCTCAACTTTGAAAGTTGGGTTAATATTTGCACTATTTTATATTTTAATGTTGAAAGTAGTTAGTTTGATTATTATACTACTAAATTCATATATGTATGGTACTTTTTGTTTTTAATTAAATTGTTCATGTTACAGAAGCGTGTGTTTCATTTCTCGCTTTTTGTTTCAAGCCCTAAAATCCTTGTCGCTTTTTTGCGCTTTCAAAAACACTGATTAATATAGCCAAATGTATCAACTTATGCATGACAGGTTCGCGTGATGTGACAAGCTGTTTGCCTGTTTCAATAGCGTCTAGAATTATGAAAATGAGTGCTCTATCGAATGTGCAGTTTTATGGCTATAACCAAAATGTACACCAGGTTGATTATGATGGCTAGAGTAGGTTGTGGTTGTATGTTGATGGACAAGTGGATCAAAATCCCCCCCCAAAAAAAAAATAAATTGTGGCCCTTATTCCATTTTCTTGAAAGAAATCGGTTACAAATAGACAATAGTATGGAGAATATTCTCCTTCTCTTCTTTTGGGGGTTTCTTCCTTTTGTCTTTCTCTTTGCACGAAAATGTTTGGGAACATGAGGGGTGGGGGTGGGGGGTGGGGGGAACAATGCTTTCTTTCATTTTATATCATGCTTTAAAGGTGAAGTAATCCTTGATTCCTTGGGTGACTGAAGTCAGGAAACCATTGTGAATTTGATTTTTGGGCCTTCAGTTTCATAGCTTACCTCATAAGGTTTCCTTTCTGTTTTCCTGGTTAGGCAGTTATACTTGGTTGCTTTTATGTAGGTGGTTTGTGAACACGATGAGTACAGATGAGGCATCAAAGAGAACTAAATCCCATCCTCAATTGGTTGTGTTGAACAGGTCATTTAACTTGGTGAGAATTCCTGTCTGAGCTTATTTAGGATGTAAGTAAGATGTGTTTCATTACCTATGAATGATTGGTATGCTTCCTTTTGACTTGGTTAGGGTGAATAAGTGTTAGATTCAAATCTGCACTCAGCAACTGGTTCAAAGTTTTGAGTGTGCAGCAACTAGAGATTTTGGTTCTTACCCAATTTAGAATAGGAGATCTTAGGATTTTTTTTTATTAAGCAATGAGGTGACAAAGTTGATTCAAGGGTTATCTATATCAAAAAACAGGGCTAGTATATATCAAAGAAAAGCAGAGAACTCACATTTTTTCCTCTTCTACTCTTCTTTTAGAAATCATTGACTATTGCATACTCCTTGTTTGCTACTTCCAAAAGTCAGAAAAAGTTGGGTATTTCTCACTTCAGTTCTCTTTGCTTATGATTTTTGTTTTAGCTTTTATTAAGTTTATTACTTTCCTGGTATATCTTTGTGAAGATATGAATTTTATTGGCTTTTACTCTTGGTCTCTTGCTAGGTGTAAATGCAAACGAGAGCTCTACTTTCCACCTGACTCTTTTTTCTTCTCGACACTCCTCTCTTTTTGACCATTCTGGTTTTTGAAGCTTCTCTTCTTCAGAGGGAATTCGGAGATGGGGTTTGATGAAATAGAACCAATTTTTGGGAGGGTAAATGCAGAGTGGTCAGCACCTCACAAAACCGCATTGAAGCCTTTCCTCTTTCATGTTCACGGGTTGCCAAGTGATCCCTCTACTCTTCGTATTTGTGCTACTGACTTCCATTCAAATACATGGGACTCTTTGAAATCTGCCCAGGAGCTTGAAGATATGAGGGACAGAACTGGTATAGGAGGCTCTTGGTCTGACTTTGTAGATTACCTTATAGCTTCCGTAAAGTCTGAAGATGTGAAGCTTGTTATGGATGGACAGTCAAAATTTGGAGGTGCTGCACATGCAAAATTGGTTGCTCAAAAAGCAAAGGGGATGCCAAGAATCGCTATATCACTTAGTAAACTTGTGGATACTGCAGCAACTGAGGCAATGGCAAATCTTTCTCTGGAGCTCTACAAAACATTTACAAATGTACATAATTTGCTTAAAGCTGAACAAAAACGATGCTCTGAGTTGACAAATGTTTTGTCAGAAGGAAAGCAGGAAAAGAATGAAAACGGTCAGTACTCAAAAAGACAGAAATTGCAAAAGATTACTGACAAAACAGCTCCAGATACTGTAACCGTCAGTAGCTCACTGGAGTCTCCAGATAAGCAAGCAGCGCAACTTCCCTCTACAAAGGTGACTAACCGTGTGGTACCAGCACATCGTAGGGCCAGAACCCGAGGTGTTCTTTTGCATGATACTGAAGATGAGACGCAAGATTAGGAAACGCTGTCATTTATCTCCGTGGTTGATGTGAAGCAATTTACGCTTTTTCTCTTTTTGTAAAATGTACAGCTGTATGGTGGAAAATATGGCAGATTTAGGGAAGAAAAAGTGTGCTACGATAAAGTCAAAATTTATTTCAGATTGGAGTTCTTAGGCTCAAAGGGAAACAATTAAGTCATCGTGAAAATCAGTCCTCGACTCCTTGTTTGTTGCCCGGTTGAAACACTTCTAAATTTCCAGGTTTGGCTATAGATCTTATGTTACTCCTTGGTTGAGGAATGAATTGTTAGTCTTGGACAATCCTCCTATCTTGAGCTAGCTTTTGAGGTTGAGTTAGTCCCAGTTTTCATATTTTCACATAGTATTAGAGTCAGACCCATCCTTATTCTCTCAATTCATTAGTAAAACAAATTCTGGTTCAGGTTATAAATATCAGGTATCTAATATATGAACTGCAAGTACTAGGTTCCATCTGCTACTGGACTCTACAATAACTTTGTCAAGGTGTTATTTCCTTTCCATACCATTGTAAATTTTCAGTTAAAACGTTGTCTTTAGGAATGGGAAAGCTATCCTGAAAAGAAAAGTAAAAAGTAGGAGTGGCAAAAGGGTGGGTTGGGTTGGATTTGGGCAGGTCGGGTTACAACTCAACTCGCTCATACTTAACGTGGGTCAAATATGGGTTGGGTCATAAACGGACGGGTTAAAAATGGGCTAACCCATATTTTATATAGGTTAGAAAATAATGTCACCTTTCACGATTAAAATATCTCATGTCCAAGTTGGCAATTTATTCATGGTCGAAATGTTGTTCAACTTCGTGACAAGCATTATCAATTATCGATTTCGAGTTAAACTCTCGTTTTCGTTAATGGGTAGCGTAAGAGAAAGAGATATTAAACAAATAAGCAAAGGCATTTAGAAAGGTACAATCATTACATTTTAAAATAATCTCTTTTGGCTTCAACATAGTAGTAATATAGTAGTATATTTTGGTAATGATATACAAATAGAATTACGAGTACCTGAATATTGAATCCAATTTTCAGATTTTTCATAATCTTTTCTGTTGTGCAACAAAGCGTAATTACATATTCTACTACACTTAATAATATTGGGCATTAAGTGAGTATCCACCATAAATTTTGTGTATTTGCAGAAGAAACTCTAGTATAATGTAAGCTGAAAAAATAATATATCTAATTAAGGCAATAATAAAGAGTTGCTTCAGATATTGGAGTTATCAATTCAAATGGCTCAGATACGATCAGTTTCATAGAGTCAGGCAACATCCAAAAGGAGCATAGCGGGTGAATTGTTTTTTGTTGCTCTTGATCACCCGTATTCAACCCACATAAAACCCGTATTTACCCATTTTATTACGGGTTAAATATGGGTTGAGCCCATATTATCCAAATATTAAATGTGCAGGTTGAATACGGTTTTACCGCGGTCGGGTTGGGCGGGTTAAGCATATTTGGGTAAAAATTGCTGGCACTAGTTACTAAAAAGCTATCCAACAGAATTTGGAATGAAAATGTATAAAAAGAATGGCCCTTGCCCAACACCCAATAGCTCAAAGTCCATTTCCCATGCAAAAAAACAAGTGATGAAATGTGTTGTGTTGTAACCTCATGAGCTAATTCTGGAGTCAATTTGGATCAAACGTTTATTTTCTTAAGAAATAGACTCTTGCGTCTTATCTTTATCAGATTATATAACTGAATGAACTTCTATTATGTTAGATTTTTACAGTTGGAGTTAACACCTAATTTGTGCAAATGTGATTAGATCAAAAGTTGAATTTTTTGCACCTAAGGTTGTGACTTAATTATCAATGAAGTTGGTTCAGAATCATGGGTGGGGTCTCAGATTCAAATCCCAACGGAGACAAAAATAGTAGGTGATTTCATCTCATTTGTTCATGCCTTGGTGGATAGAATTACCTGATATCTGTGCTGGCGGAAGATAGCAAATACCACTTAAATTAGTCGAGATGCGTGCAAGCTGATCTGAACGCCACGGGTATATAAAAAAAGGGGAAGTTTCATGATCTCTGGTGCCTAATATTAGCTGGTTTTTACCATAGAAGTCTGTCATGCTAGTATTGCATAAAACTTCAGTAGTATAGTCTCAAACATTCAAGCAAAAGCTAGATAATCAGGAGAGAAATTGACATTTCACAGCCCCTCTCCCCATGTATGAGAAGAGATGCGTACTCTACTTCAACCAGAGTTTAGGGACTCCCTTTGGTTAGTTTTAACAATGACATGCTACACTAATCTACATCATTCCCAATATCACTTTTGGTTGGAGATAATTTATCACATCTCTGAGTCCTGAATATCGTTCAAGCTCAAAGTTTATATCATTTACTTTCTTTTCTCTTTAATGGTGATGCTCGGTTCAGTTTGAGAACAACTTGACTATTCCACTAGGTACTTGTCATTTTCCACTTTCCAAGAGTAATTTTTCCTATAGTACTATTTTGTGTTAATGTTTTCGTTTCATGGTTTATACTTTATTATTTTCTTTTTGCGAAATACATAAACAACCTCCTTAAGTTATTCTCAACGATCAAACAAACACCTTAACTAACCTCTTTATCATTTTAACAGGTCAAGTGCCTATCAAGTGTAACAAGTAAATATCCAGCCTAGTCAGCATACCTCGCGTGTGACATACAGTCTGAAATGCACGAATCACGATACCCATCAAGATAATTAGGCTTGTATATTTTTAGAAGTAATTTGAAGTGGGCCCCAAAATTCCAACATCTTCTTCCAAATCAAAAGTTTTATTTTGTATCTCACAACTAACACTAATTGTATGATGCTCGGGTTCACAAAACTGTGAAACAAAATAGATGCCTCATAACTAGTGTTGTACGAGACACAAAATAGTAAAATTTTCCAAATCCAACCATTACAGAACTGGTTATGCTAAATAATAACAATTGCCACCTTCGCCACCAATGTGGCTGATGCATGTTAGAAAAATATATTTTTCCAGCCGATTAAAGCCAATCATCAACCAAAAATTTGTTAAACTCATAACTTATGAAATCTTAACAAAATAATTTCATCCATCCACTTTATAAACAATTGAAACCCAGTTGCTTGAGTCAAGCAATTAACTGGACACCAAGAGAGAGAAAGAAGGTTGCCAGAAACTGGAAAGGGATGAGAAGAGGTCCTGTCATTAGGGAGCAGGGTTGGGGAAAGGTCTTTATTTGGTTATTAGAACGGTAATGAATAAGAAATCAAGAATATTGGGTTTGCGGGC
>MU672008.1:47293-62754 GCA_026770625.1 Nicotiana glauca
TTTTGTACCTACAATTCATAAAAGACACTACTAAGAGCATTTTGTCATCATATATATCATCAAAACAACATAAAAATGTGATTATTTAGGGCGTGATTATAGTCAAATTCACCTATTATCACAAAGTATTACGAATATAATAGAGTTCGAACTATTAAAATGTAAAAAAATATTTTTTTGTTTTTTAGTTTTCTAGAGAACTTATGGGACATTTTTGAAAAACTTGTTTGGTCGTCAAACCAAACAAAATTTGAACTTTTTGCGAGAAACTGTCAAATCCAACCGGACACTTTAATCTTGCGGACATATAATTATGTGTTGGTAATTAAAAATTCTATAAAATCTTAAAACACCTTTAATTTTTGAGAGAGGGCTAATGTAACCCCTTTATTTACATTGGGATAGAACCTCTCTTGCATTATTAAAATAGATAGAGGAAGAATCAGTTAGTAAATTATATTTGTAAAATAATTCTGAAAAATAAAAATGAACATAAACAGAAATGAAAAACAGAAACAGAATTTTAAATCGAGCCCACTGAATGCACAGTATTTCCTTAAGAATTTAATCCCCTCATAGTACCCAAGGTTGTGGATTATTTCCTCACAGGATAAAACGAATTACACACTGGTGTAGTGGTACTTCAAACTCCAGTGTTTCAGCGAACATAAAGTTCGGTAGAAAATTACACTTACTGTTGCTTTGTTTGATGTTTAAACTATGCAGAAGAAGGAGGAGAAACTCAGAAAATCGTATGAAAATTCTGAGCAGAATAGTCTTATATTTATAGCCAAAGTTGGGTTGGAATCTGAAGAGAACCTCTTCAGAATGGTTGTTTATGCAAAACGGCCACAACATAAATGTCATAACATAAATGGCTATTTACTCAATAATAAAGAGGGGAAATAAAGAGGAAAAATTGAAGAGAGTAGTTTAATTTTCAGTTACATAACTGAAAAACGGATTGAATTTAATATTAATATTTATTTTAATATTATTATGTTATTAAAACAAATATTTAATAATATTTATGTTAATATTTTACTATTAATAAATAAATTTGATCAAAAAAATTAATCAATTAATCACTTGATCAAATCCAATCCAAATCCAAATCTGAAGCCAAAGTCGAGCCGAGCGACGACGACGACTACAGCGCGAGGCTTGCCTTCTTCTCAACTCTTTAAGAGCTGGAAGAAGAGAAACTACTTATATACTCATAAAAACCTCTTCCTCTTCCAATGTGGGACAATGTCCCTTTGCCATGGAGAAAACTTAAAATTTTACTTAAATTTTTTATTTCCCTCCATTTTTCATTCACCCCATTTTAAGCATTAATAGCTTAAAACCCCAACAATCCTCCACATGAATGAGGAATGACTATATCACGAAAGTATGCATGAAAAACTATGTGATTCTCAAGCAAGGATTAATTGCATCTGGATAAGTAGTTTCCCTTTGAACTTTTTGTAGTGAACTTATGTCGGATATACTCGATCAATCGGTATATTTGATATCTTTGAACCGTCGAACTTTGGTGTATACCTAGACAACCACAAGTCACACAACCAACCCTTAACCATCTTTGGTTCTCACTGTTCTGTTCGTTTCAGCCATGAACACCCCCTGATTTCATATATGCGTAGAGAACTGGCCTTACAAAAGTCTCCTTGAAGCGATTAACACTTCACACTTACATAGGTGATTCCTAAACGTGTCATCTCGTAGATACACTATTTTATATACCCCGTATCAAATTTAGAAATAATTAAAAAGCCTTAATGCTTTATCTTTAGAAGAAAGATTATTCATGTATAAGGGGTAACATAACTTATACCTTGTTTGGTAGACATTAGTTATTTTGTATAAAATTATGCATAACTAATACCATGTTTGGTTGACATTTTTCAATTATACATAAATAATATATGTATAAGTTTTGACTCAATCTGTGTATTATTTTATGCAGGGTAGAAGATGGAATAACTAATACATATATTAGTAATACATGAATAAAATACTGAAATGATAAATTTACCCCGATCACTTTACACATAAGGCTCCCTTATATATATATATCGATATGTATCAAACCTTTGGATAGCATGGAGATAGCGATGCCTCACTGCCAGGCTCTTCCTCATCTCAATCTATTAAGAGACAAAATCAGTAAATTGACATATATTTCTCTGATCTAGCGCCTACAGATTGTTCTCTCATTCAAGTAAGAAGTTTTTGAAACCCTAAACTTTTCTTTTCTTATTTCTCCTCCTTTTATTTTTTCCTCTTGTGAATCTGCTGAGAGGCGAATTTCTGGAAGAAACTTTATATTTTTCAATATTTTCTAGTAAAGTTGAAGTTTTGAGAACACCCAAATTTGATACGGGTTCTGTTTGTTTGTTAAAAGCAAAAAAAATTCTTTCCAATAAAAAGGGGTTCTTGTATAATCAGTTTCTTTAGCTTCAAAAATTACAAGATGAGAGCAACCTTGACTTTGTGTTTGAAGTATTGTTATTTCTTTGAAGATTCAAAAACATCAAAGGTCTAAAACATGGTGATTAATTAAATAACACAAAAAATAATACTCTAATAAGACTACTTTTGGTTGATAAGACTCCAGAAACGTTTATTTTTGTGTAGCAATTGTGAAATCTATATGTCTAGGAGAAGAAAATAAGAACTTGAAAAAAGTTTCTTTAATATGTAATGTATGTTTCACTATATATGCTCAGTTTAATAATGATTTTGCATCTTTTAATGCAAATAGGTGTTTATGGATCCTCAACAATTATGCGATGTCGAATGCATTATCATCCTTGAGGATATTGTGGTGCAATCTTATATTGTCCTTATTTGTCTTTTTATGGCTATTTACAGCATGTTCTTAAGAACACAAAGGAGAAATAAACGAGTTAGATATTGCATGAGTGCTAGAATTCCTAAAATCCTGTCTCATCTAAATTTTATTATATGTGACAATGATACTGTATGTATTGATAAGCTTAGGATGGATAGAAGTGCCTTTCACATATTAGCTACATTAGCCAAGGACGTTGGAGGGTTGACGGGATAGTACAAATATGTCAAGTAGTGAAAAGTTAGCAATGTTCTTAAATATTTTGGCTCATCACGAGAAGAACAGGTCTATCAAGGTTGATTATATTAGATCGGGGTGGAGTGTAAGTCAAGCTTTCAATGAATGTCTAAGAGCTATTCTCAAACTAACTCCATTCTTAATTGTTAAACCTAAGTCGGTGCTCGAAGATGAGAATGATGACCGATAAAGATGGTTTAAGGTTGGTAAAATTCAGTCTAGCATTTGATTAACTATAGAAAGATTGAAATATTATTATTAAAGTATTTTATTGATAACTCTATTTTAGTATTTAGACTTCAATTTATTTTATAGGGTTGTCTAGGTGCATTGGATGGTACTTACATTCCCATTAGAGTTCCATCTATACATAAACCAAGATACAAGACCCGGAAAGGAGATATATCAACTAATGTATTGAGGGTTTGTGATAAAAATCTCAACTTTATCTATGTATTACCTGATTGGGAGGGATCGACTGTTGTTGGTCGTGTATTGCGAGATGTAGTTGTACGAAGGAATGGTTTGAAAGTACCCAAGGATATGCTATATACACACCTATCTATTCCAATTAAGAAAATAGATTAATATTTCTAAGTAATTATATCCTTTTTTATATTTTTAGGCAATTATTATTTATGCGACGGAGGATATACAAATGGAAATGCTTTTCTTTCACCCTACCGAGGATATAGATATTGGCTAAATGATTGGCAAGGTGACAATCCACCACCTCGATGCTGAGAGGAGCTCTTTAATATGAAGCATGCTAGAGCGCGTAATGTTATTGAAAGAGCATTTGGTATATTGAAAGGACGTTGGGGAATTCTTAGAAGTCCTTCATGGTACTCGGTTAAGGTCCATAATAGAATTATTATTGCTTGTTGTTTGATACAAAATTTCATTCGAAGAGAGATGAATGTCGACCCCTTAGATGTGGAAATGGAAAACCATATGGAGCATCAACATGAAAATGAAAATATTAATACCATTGAACCATCTGATGAGTGGACCACTTGGAGGGATGAGTTAGCTCAATCTATGTGGAATGAAAGATTTGGAAATTAATCCTTGTAATTCTTAGATTGCCTTTGTAAATAGTAGCAGCTTCATTGTTCTGTGAAGAAAAATAGTGAATCTTTTTGTATGTCTCACATTGTTGTTTGTGGAGACAAATAGTGAATCTTAATGTATCTTTGACAATATCTTTTTGAAGACAAGTAGTAAGTCATTATGTATGCCTCACATTATTTTTTGGCAGATAGTAAATCTCTATGTATTTTTATTGATTGAAATGACTAGTTTCACAGCAACACCATCTAATGGAGCTTCAAAAAGGGCAAGAAAAACAACACCTAAGCCTCGAAGGGCTAGAAGAGGAACTCACTTTTGTAGATGCATTAAAAGAATTGTATGCTAATGGTTGGAGAGGAGATAATAGAACTTTTAAGAACATATATTTAATGGAGTTGGAACGCTACATGCATGCTCGTCATCCTAATTCCGGATTGAAATCTCAACCACATATCGATTCTAAAATAAGAGAATGGAAGAGGAGTTATTCAAGCATATCGTTACTAAAGAGTCGAAGTGGCTTGAGATTTCAATATAGCGATGGAACTATCTTAGTTGACTATCCAAAAGCTTGGGATGACTTTATAAAGGTGAATTACATCTTTTTAAATCATTAGTGAAATATTGCTAGTTACTTATGTTTTTCTTGGTAAATATGATCTCTGTCTTTGGAATATTGCTAATTATTCTTGTATTTCTTTTTGTTTCATTAGATTGATCCACTTGCCACGTCAATGAACTTAAAGAAATGGCCATTGTTTGTTAATTGGGAAGAAATATTTGACAAGAATAGAGAAACTGGAGAGTTTGCTGAAGGTCCGGAAGATGCCGTTGAAGAAATAGAAAGAACTGAAGCTCAGGAAACTCCTAATGACATGTGTTTGGGATTTCCTCTCGTTGTGGTTGATGAAGATGATGATGGGGATGCTCCAGCCACAAGAGGAGATCAACCTGCTCAAGAGGAACCTAATATACCAACTGGAGCAGCACAAAGTCCATTTACTGCTCAAGAGGAACCTAATATATCAACTGGAGCAGCACAAAGTTCATTCACCGGAACAACTAAGAGTGGTGGAACCCAACAAACTCAGAAACAAGGTAATAATTCTAAGGCATAATCTTCTAATGCTAATGAAAAAGGTAAATGCAAAAGAAGAAGAACAACAATTGAGGATGAGAATGAGACTGTTCTTAAAGGTCTAGTGGATGTGATGAAACCATTTACTGAAATTCATGATAAAAAATGGGTGCTTTAATTGACAAGTTAGGGGAGCGTGACTTATCTGATATTCGTGGTAAGATCTTCTCTATCCTTGGATCCCCAGCATTTGAGTTATACAGCTCGGATCAACGAGTCAAGGCAGCAATGGGAATTACTCAAGATGTAAAAAGAATGGAATTCTTTTTAAGCGTGGGTGAACTTGATCGTCAGACCATGGTGTGGATGATTATTAATGACAAGCTTTAAAGATTTCGATGGTTTTTATTTTGGTACTTTGTGATATCTGAATGTTGTATTTTGTTACCTCATCAATATCCACAAATGTAAATATATGTGGATGTTCTAGCCTTAAAGTAGGTTATTTTTGTATAACTAATGCACATAGAAATTTGCTAATATTTTGACGTTAGTGTTTTGTGAAGTAGCCAATAGTAATTTGGTATTATTTTCAGCTGGTTAAATTGTTGTTGCTTGTGCTCAATATTAAAATTTGGTGTTGTATCTGCTGTGACTTAGAGCCGTTTTAATGCTGTTGGAAAGAGAATATTGCTAAAATAGACCATTGTGGTATTTACTTTGGTGGACAGAGTAGTTCTCCTTTGGGTTCTTTTTGTTGAATATATCTTTTATTAATTTGCTTATTGTTTGTCTTGGTTTTGGATGTTTGTCAAACTACAGGACAACAAATAGTAGTATGATATAGTAATGGTGGCAAAAAGTGCAATCCATATTAAATTTTAATACTGAGTGATTTGGATTTCTTATGTTTCTTTTTGAAGAGGGGATTAAATTTTTACTGTCAACCTTGTTAGTTGGTGCATGATAATTATTGATTGTTTCTTGTTTATTCTTTGTTCTTCCAAATTATGTTGTGATTTATAGGACTTTATTTATGCATCCTACTTCCTTGCTATAACCGTATATGTAGGGGTAGAGCAATAAGGTGAGGTTCAGGTTCGGCCAAACCGAATAACTTTAGTCCAAATCGAGTAAGTTCAGTTTGAGTTGGTTCGTTTTGGTAGTAACTCTACTACGTGCCCAGTTTCATTAATTTAACGATATGGATTGTGTAAGTTGCGAATATAAATAATAGAATACTAGTCTTGTCTGAATTGTTGCATCATATGGCTTTTGATAGTGTAAATTGCATTTTATGGATTTAATTACATTGCTTTTACTTGCCAACTATATACCTTGTCTTGTCTCATTTTTAAAGAACAAACTAGCGAAAGCAAACTGGAAAAGCCACTAGAAAATGAAAATACCAAAACTAAGAAGTGAAAATCAAATAGGCCTAAACTTCACATAGTTCAGTAGTACGACGAAGAAGTGAAAGTAACACCCAAAGTTCCTAACTAAATTGTTGACTTAATAAACGGAAAGAGAGAGAAAATAATGCAAAAGAAGGCCAGGGGTATAGTTGTAAACAAGCATTTTACTTTAAAATTTATATAATGTATATCAATTTCTAATACAACAAACCAAACATTCAAAAAAATAATCTCTGCATAACTAATCCATGCATAACTAATACCTGCATAACTAATACAGTACATGTATGACTAATACATGCATAACTCTAACCGGCAACCAAACGACCCCTAAGTATTAAAATGGTAAAAGGGTTAGTTGGGGTGTTTGTCTGATCGTTGAGGACAACTTAAAGGGGTCGTTTATGTATTTCGTCTTTTCTTTTTCAAAAATAATGTGTTTATGCTTCTCCTGAGTCGGGGGTCTTGGGGAAACAAGTCTCTCTACCTTCACAATGCAGGAGTAAGGATTTATATATACTACCCTCCCTAGACCTCACTTGTAAAATTATACAGGGTTTGTTGTTCTTTTGCAAAGTATTACGAATATAATAGAGTTCGAACTATTAAAATGTAAAAAAATAAATTTTTGTTTTTTAGTTTTCTAGAGAACTTATGGGACATTTTTGAAAAACTTGTTTGCTCTTCAAACCAAACAACATTTGAACTTTTTGAGAGAAATTGTCAAATCCAACCGGACACTTTAATCTTGCGAACATATAATTATGTGTTGGTAATTAAAAATTCTATAAAATCTTAAAACACCTTTAATTTTTGAGAGAGGGATAATGCAACCCCTTTATTTACATTGGGATAGAACCTCTCTTGCATTATTAAAATAGATAGAGGAAGAAGCAGTTAGTAAATTATATTTGTAAAATAATTTTGAAAAATATAAATGAACATAAACAGAAACAAAATTTTAAACCGAGCCCACTGAATTCACAGTATTTCCTTAAGAATTTAATCCCTTCCTAGTACCCAAGGTTGTGGATTATTTCCTTACAGGATAAAACGAATTACACACTGGTGTAGTGGTAATTCAAACCTCAGTGTTTCAGCGAACACAAAGTTCGATAGAGAATTACACTTACTGTTGCTTTGTTTGATGTTTAAACTATGCATAAGAAGGAGGAAAAACTCAGAAAATCGTATGGAAATTCTGAGCAGAATAGTCTTATATTTATAGCCAAAGTTGGGCTGGAATCTGTAGAGGTGCAACTCTTCATAATGGTTATTTATGCAAAACGGTCACATCATAAATGCCATAACATAAATGGCTATTTACTCAATAATAAAGAGGGAAGATTGAATTTACACAACTAAAAAATGGATTGGATTTAATATTAATATTTATTTTAATATTAATATTCTATTATTAAAACAAATATTTAATAATATTTATGTCAATATTTTACTATTAACAAATAAATTTGGTAAAAAAAAATTTATCAATCAATCATTTGACCAAATCCAAATCTAAATCCGAAGCCGAAGCCGAAGCCGAAGCCGAAGCCGAAGCCGAAATCGAAGTCGAAGTCGAGCCGAGCCGAGCCGAGTCGAGCCGAGCCGAGCCGAGCGAGCGACGACGACAACAGAGAGAGGGTTGCCTTCTTCTCAACTCTTGAAGAGCTAGAAGAAGAGCAACTTCTTATATACCCATAAAAAACCTCTTCCTCTTCCAATGTGGGACAATGCCCCTTTGCCATGAAGAAAACTTAAAATTTTTATTTCCCTCCATTTTTCATTCACCCCATTTTAAGAATTAATAGATTAAAATCCCAACAATCCTCTACATGAATGAGGAATGGCTATATCACAGAACTATGCATGAAAAATTGTGTGATTCGCAAGCAAGGATTAATTGCATCTGGATAAGTAGGTTTCCCTTTGAACTTTCCGTAGTGAACTTATGTCGGATATACCCGATCAATCGGTATATTTGATATCCTTGAACCGTCGAACTTTGGTATATACTTAGACAACCATAAGTCACACAACCAACCCTTAACCGTCTTTGGTTCTCATTGTTGTGTTCGTTTCAGCCATGAACACCGCGTGGTTTCATAAGTGCGTGGAGAACTAGCCTTACAAAGTTCTCCTTGAAGCGGCTAACACTTCATACTTACATAGGTGATTCCTAAACGTGTCATCCCGTAGATATACTATTTGATATACTCGTATCAAATTTAGAAATCATTAAAAAGCCTTAATGCTTTATCCTTGGTACTTGAACATTGTCTCATCACGAGAATGGACCAAAAGTTTAGTTGAGAATGTTGAACCGTCATTAATGACTTTGTTTGATCTCCTTGAACCTAGATCTTGGGATATCTAGTCTTCTAGGTAGAGTTACCGCCACTATGACTTGTTCTTGTCCATAGTCTCATTCCCTTTGATGATTTCTTAACTACCTCTATGGTTAGGCCTTTTGTAAGTAGATCCGACACCTTATCACTTGACTTTACATAATCAATCGTGATAATGCCTCTAGAAAGTAATTCCCTAACGATTTTATGTCTCGTCATATATGATGAGATTTACCGTTATACATAACGCTCTCAGCCCTTCCAATTGCCGTTTGACTATCGCAATGTATGCATATTGGTGTCAATGATTTGGGCCAAAATGGCATATTTTCCAAGAAATTTCGGAGCCATTCAACTTCTTCATCGGCTTTATCTAAGGCTATGAATTCGGCCTCCATTGTAGAGCAGGCAATACAAGTTTTTTTGGACGACTTCCAAGATACCGCTCATCTACCAATAGTGAATACATATCCACTTGTGGACTTGGAATCAGTTGATCCGGTGATCTAATTTACATCACAATATCCCTCAATGACTGCAGGATATTTACAGTAGTGCAAAGCAAAGTCCTGGGTATGTACTAAATACCCAAAACTCGTTTCCTGGCCATCCAATGAGATTGACCTGGATTGCTCGTATATCGACTCTATTTACTTATAGAACAAGCTATATCTAGTGGTTTACAATTCATGATATATATTAAGCAAAGCAAAACACGAGCATAATCCAATTGTGATATGCTTTGGCCTTTGTTCTTTGCTAATGCAAGATTCAAGTCAATTGGAGTCTTTGCAACTTTAAAGCTCAAGTGCTTGAATTTTTCAAGTACTGTCTTAATATAATGAGATTGTGACAATGCCAGACCTTGAGAAGTCTTATGGATCTTAATTCCCAGAATTAAATCAACAACTCCCAAGTCTTTCATATCAAACTTGCTAGTTAGCATACGCTTAGTCGCATTTATGTTGGCAATGTCATTACTCATTATCAGCATATCATCCACATATAAGCAAACAATGACTATGTGATTTGGAATATTTTTAATGTACACACATTTATCACATTCATTTATTTTAAAACCATTTGACAACATTATTTGGTCAAATTTTGCATGTCATTTTTTGTGTGCTTGTTTTAGTCCATAAAGGGAATTAACAAGTCTACATACCTCTTTTCTTTACCTGGAACCACAAACCCTTCAGGTTGTTCCATGTAAATTTCTTCCTCTAACTATCCATTTAAGAAGATTGTTTTAACATCCATTTAATAAATTTCAAGACCATAAACTGCAACTAACGCTACTAACGTTTGTATGAATGTAATTCTTGTAACTGGAGAGTATGTATCGAAATAGTCAAGACCTTATCATTGTCCATACCCTTTGACCACAAGTCTTGCCTTAAATTTGTCGATGGTGCCATCATCTTTCATTTTTCTCTTAAAGATCCATTTAGAACCCAACGGCTTATTTCCAGGAGGAAGATCAACCAACTCCCATGTATGGTTGTTCAGTATGGATTATATTTCCCTATTGACTGTCTCTTTCCAAAACAATGATTCCGACGAAGACATAACTTCTTTAAATATTTGAGGCTCATTTTCCAATAAGAAAGTCACATAATCTGGTCCAAATGAAGTAGACATTCTTTGATGCTTACTACGTCTTGGATCCTCCTAATTAAGTGTACTTTCTTTTGTTTCTTCCCGAGGTCATTTAGATCCTTTACCAATCGACTCACATTCCTTTTTATATGGTTATATATTTTCAAAGAACTCAGCATTATCTAATTCTATAACCGTATTATTATGAATGTGGGGATTTTCTTATTTATGAACCAAAAATCAATATGCTTTACTATTAGTCGCATATCCTATAAAAACACAATCAACGGTTTTCGGTCCTATTTTTACCCTTTTGGGTTTAGGAACTTGTACTTTTGCCAAACACCCCCACACTTTAAAATAATTCAAGTTGGCCTTCCTTCCTTTCCATTTTTCATATGGAATGGATTGTGTTTTGCTATGGGGTACTCGATTTAGTATTTGGCTAGCCGTAAGAACGGCTTCCCCCCACAAGTTCTGTGGTAAACCAGAACTTATCAATAATGCGTTCATCATCTCCTTTAATGAATGATTCTTTCTTTCTGCAATCACATTGGATTAGGGCATGTAAGGGGCCGTTGTTTGATGAATAATTTTATATTCTAAACATATTTGTTCAAAATGAGATTCATATTCACCACCCCTATCACTTCTTACCATTTTGATTTTCTTGTTAAGTTGCGTTTCAACTTCATTTTTGTATTGCTTGAATGCGTCTATTGCTTCATCTTTACTATTAAGTAAGTAAACATCGCAATATCGAGTACTATCGTCAATAAAAGTTATGAAATTCTTCTTTCCACCGCGAGATGGTATTGACTTCATGTCACAAATATCTGTGTGAATTAAGTCTAAAGGATTTGAATTTCTTTCAACTAACTTATAAGGATGTTTAACATACTTATATTTCATACATACATTTGTCACATTCAAACTTGGGCAATACTTCCAAATTAATCATTTTTTACAAGGTTTTATAATTGACATGATCCAAACGTATATAATTCATTTGACTCAAGTAAGTAAGACGAAGATGAAAATTTATTATTATTTTCAACAACCATTACATTCAGCTTGAAAAGGCCCTCGGTGAGGTAATTTTTTCCTACAAACAACTCATTCTTGCTTATTACAACCTTATCGGATACAAATACACATTTAAAAACATTCTTAACAAGAAGTACAACAGATACTAAGTTCTTCCTAATCTCGAAAACATGAAAGACATTGTTCAAGTCACCACTTTGCCGGAAGTCATTTTTAGAAATATTTTCCCACATCCTTCAATCTTGGCCTTTGCAGCATTTCCCATAGAAATCGTCTCATCGGGTCCAACATGAGCATAAGTAGCAAAAGCTTTTCTAACAACACAAATATGGAGAGTGACTCCAGAATCAATCTACCACGTTTTAGGATTGCCCACCAAGTTGCACTCGGAAAGCATGGCACACAAGTCATCAATATCATCATGCTTATGAACCATGTTTGCTTGACCCTTCTTCTTGTCTTTTTCGGAGCACGACACTCCGTAGATTTGTGTCCGGCTTTTCCACAGTTTTAGAAATTTCCACTTTACTGCTTCTTGCTTGGGTTGTATTTTAGTCCAGAAGTCTTCTTCCTCTTTTTGTTCTCTTAAACAATATTTGCTTCCATTATTGTTGAGTTTCTACGACCTCTATTTTCAACAACTTTATTGTCCTCTTCGATTCTCAACCGAACAATGAGATCTTCAAAGGACATATCCTTCTGTTTGTGTTCAAGTAGTTTGTGAAGTCCTTCCACAAAAAAGGCAACTTCTCAATCATCGCTGCTACTTGGAATTCTTCATTGATGACAAGACCTTCATTGTAGTCTAAACACTTTGCAGCAACGAACTTCTTCAACCCGACATCTTTGGTTTTGTTTTTCTTTTCAAGCGCAGTCCACAGTTCTTTTGATGTTTCCAAGCCACTGTAGACGTTATACAAAGCATCCTCCAGCCCGCTTAGAATATAATTCTTGCATAAAAAATGTGAATGCTTCCACGCCTCAATCACGAGAAAGCGTTCAGTTTCTAGAGTTTCATCGGACAGATCAGGAACATCTTCCTTGATGAACTTCTGAAAACTTAGAGTAGTCAAGAAGAAGAACATCTTTTGCTGCCAGTGCTTGAAATCAATCCCAAAACAATTTTCGGGTTTCTCCATCGGTGCCAATGTTGTCGGTGTTTTCGGCTCGTTGAGGCATTGACAGTCACCATTGGAACAGCTTGGTTCACATTTTCATTAGTCATTTCTGTAAAAGAATGACACAAACATTAAAATCACGTACATTTAATCTCCAACAGAGTACAAACCACAAAGATGTTACTCTCGAGAAACAGTGAGTACAAATACAAAAAAATATATTAAATTCCTTAAGCTTGTTAGTAAACTGTATGTGTAAAATAATTTTGGAAAATATAAATGAACATAAACATAATTTTAATCCGAGTCCACTGAATTCATAGTGTTTCCTTAAGAAATTTAATCCCCTCCTAGTACCCAAGGTTATGGATTATTTCCTCACAGGATAGAATGAATTACACACGCATGTAGTGGTTCTTTGACGTTTACTAGTCTTGGATCCTCGTAATTAAGTGTAATTTCTTTTGTTTCTTCTCGAGGTCATTTAGATTATTCACCAATCAACTCACATTCCTTTTTATATGAATATATATTTTCAAAGAACTCAACATTATCTGATTCTATAACAGTATTATTATGAATATCAGAATTTTCTTATTTATGAACTAGAAGTCGATATGCTTTACTATTAGTCGCATATCCTATGAAAATACAATCAACGGTTTTCGGTCCTATTTTTATCCTTTTGGGTTTAGGAACTTGCACTTTTGCCAAACACCCCCACACTTTAAAATAATTCAAGTTGGACATCCTTTCTTTTCATTTTTCATATGGAATGGATTCTGTTTTGCTATGGGGTACTCGATTTAGTATTCGGCTAGCCGTAAGAACGGTTTCCCCCTACAAGTTCTGTGGCAAACCAGAACTTATCAATAATGTGTTCATCATCTCCTTTAATGAACGATTATTTCTTTCTGCAATCTCATTGGATTGTGGCATGTAAGGGGCCGTTGTTTGATGAATAATTCCATATTCTAAACATATTTGTTCAAAGGAGATTCATATTCACCATCCCTATCCCTTTTTATCATTTTGATTTTCTTGTTAAGTTGTGTTTCAACTTTATTTTTGTATTACTTGAATGCATCTATTACTTTATCTTTATTATTAAGTAAGTAAACATAGCAATATTGAGTACTATCGTCAATAAAAGTTATGAAATACTTCTTCCACCGCGAGATGGTATTGACTTCATGTCACAAATATCTGTGTGAATTAAGTCTAAAGGATTTGAATTCCTTTCAACTGACTTATAAGGATGTTTAACATACTTAGATTCCACGCATACTTGACATTTTGCTTTATCACATTCAAGCTTAGGCAATACTTCCAGATTAATTATTTTCCGCAAGGTTTTATAATTGACATGACCCAAATGTATATGTCATAATTCATTTGACTCAAGTAAGTAAGACGAAACTGAAATTTTATTATTATTTTTAACAACCATTACATTTAGCTTGAAAAGGCCCTCGGTGAGGTAACATTTTCCTACAAACATCTCATTCTTACTTATTACAACTTTATCGGATACAAATACACATTTAAAACCAATTTTAACAAGAAGTACAACACAGACTAAATTCTTCCTAATCTCGGGAAGGACGTTGTTCAAAGTCACCACTTTGCCGGACAACACAGGAACATCTTCCTTGATGAACTTCTGGAGACTTAGAGTAGTCAAGTAGAAGAACATCTTTTGCTGGCAGTGCTTGAAATCAATCCCGAAAATTTTTTTCGGCTTTCTCCGCCGGTGCCAATGATGCCAGTGTTGTTCGGCTCGTTGAGGCATTGGCAGTTACCATTGGAACAACTTGGTTCACATTTTCATTAGTCATTTCTGTAAAAGAATTACACAAACGCTAAAATCACGTAAATTTTAATCTCCAATGGAGTACAAAATCACAAAGATTTTACTCTCCAGAAATAGTGAGTACAAATACAGAAAATTTATTAAATTCCTTAAGTTTGTTAGTAAACTGTATTTGTAAAATAATTCTGGAAAATATAAATGAACATAAACAGAAACAAAATTTTAATCCGAGCCCACTGAATTTATAGTGTTTTCTTAAGAAATTTATCCCCTCATAGTACCCAAAGTTATGGATTATTTTCTCACAAGATAGAACAAATTACACACTTGTGTAGTGGTACTTCGAACCCTAGTGTTTCAGTGAACATAAAGTTAAAATCACACTACTGTTGCTTTGTTTTATGTTTAAACTAGGCAGAAGAAGGAGGAGAAACTCAGAAAATCGTATGGAAATTCTGAGCAGAATAGTGTTGTATTTATAGCCAAAGTTGGGTTGAAATCTGAAGAGGTGCAGCTCTTCAGAATGATTGTTTATGCAAAACGGCCACAGCATAAATAGCTATTTACTCAACAATAAAGAGGGAAAATTGAAGATGGTAGTTTAATTTTTAGTTACACAATTGAAAAACGGAAAGGATTTAATATTAATATTTATTTTAATATTAATATTCTATTATTAAAATAAATAATTAATATCATTTCTGTTAATATTTTACTATTAACAATAAATTTGGTCCAAAAAATTAATCAATCAATCATTTGACCAAATCCGAAGCCGAAACCGAGCTAGCGACGACGACGACGCGAGGCTTGCCTTCTTCTCAACTCTTTAAGAGCTAGAAGAAGAGCAATTGCTTATATACCCATAAAAA
>MU672010.1:3805-53022 GCA_026770625.1 Nicotiana glauca
CGGATCAACAGAATTTCTTACTTAGAATTTCTGGTTCGCAGACTTCATTAGGAAAGTCAAAATTTCCTCGATTCGGGATTTAAATAAATCGGTGACTTGGGACACCTTAATTTATTCCAAGTGGCGACTCTGAAAAAATAAATGAAATAATCCCGTTTTGAATATTGTCACTTTAATTGAAAAAACTCCCTTCGCCCGTCTTTACCCCTCGGGGTGGGGGCGCGCCGAAAGGAGGTGTGACAGACATTGCGAGAGTAGAAGCTCTATACTAAGTTCTCCAAGTGTGAGTTTTGGCTTGAGTCAGTAGCATTCTTGCGCATGTTGTATCAGGAGAGGGTATTAAGGTAGATCCTAAGAAGATTGAGGCAGTTCAGAGTTGTCCACGTCCTACTTTAGTGACTGAGATCAGGAGTTTCCTGGGGTTAGCAAGTTATTACCATCGATTTGTGCAGGGCTTTTCATCCATTGCATCATCTTTTACTAGATTGACCCAGTAGGGTGCTCCTTTCTGTTGGTTCGATGATTGTGTGGCGAGCTTTTAGAAACTCAAGACAGCTTTGACTACAACACCAGTTCTAGCATTTCATTCCAGATCGGGGATGTATACGGTATATTACAATGCTTCATGCGTTGGCTTGGTTGTGTATTGATGCATGAGGGGAGAGTTATTACATATGCTTCATGTTAGCTAAACATTCATGAGAAGAATTACCCTGTGCGCGACCTAGAAGTAGTAGCGATTGTCCATGCTCTTAAGATATTATGGCATTATGTGTATGGGGTTTCATGTGAGGGTTATATTGATCATCATATCTTATAGCTTTAGTTCAAAAAGAGGGATCTTAATTTGAGGCAGCACATATGACTAGAGTTATTGAAGGATTTTGACATCACCATTCTTTATCATCCGGACAAAGAAAATGTGGTCATGGATGCCTTAAGCAGGAAGGCAGAGAGTGTGGGTAGCTTGACATTCATTTCAGCAGAGGAGAGACCACTAGCTTTAGACATTCAGTCCTTGTCTAACAGACTTGTGAGGTTAGATATTTCTAAGCCCAGCCGAGTTCTTGCACGTGTTGTTTCTAAGTCTTCACAGTTGGGGCAGATCAAGGCCCGACAGTTTGATGATCCACACTTGGAAGTTCTCAGAGAGACGGTACTATAGGGTGGTGCCAAGGAGGTTTCTATCAGCGAAGATGGTGTTCTATGACTCCATGATCGTCTATGTGTTCCTAATGTCAACGGCTTGAAGGAGAGGATTCTTGAGGAGGCACACAGCTCCCGATATTCTATTCATCCAGGTGATACGAAGATTTATCATGACCTGAGACAGTACTATGGTGGTGACGAATGAAGAAAGACATATTGGAGTATGTAGCTAGGTGCTTAAATTTCTAGCAACTCAAGTATGAGCACCAGAGGCTAGTGGGCCTACATTAGCAGATGACTATACCTGAGTGAAAATGGGAGCTCATTACTATAGACTTCGTAGTTAGGTTGCCGCGGACTTTGCGGAAGTTTGATACGGTTTGGGTCATTGTCGACAATTTGGTTGAGTCGACACACTTCATTTCGGTTATGACTACCTATACTTCTCAGAGGTGTGCCTATTTCCATCATATCAGATAGAGGCCCTCAGTTCACCTCATATTTTTGGAGAGCTGGTTAGAGTGAGTTAGGGACGCATGTGGAGCTTAGCACAGCATTCCATCCTCAGACCGACGGACAGTCGGAGCGTACAGTTTAGATATTAGAGGACATGCTGAGAGCATGTGTGATTGTCTTTGGAGGGCAGTGGGATAAATATTTGCCTTTGGCCGAGTTTGCTTACAATAACAGTTATTAGTCCAACATTGAGATGGCTCCATTTGAGGTTCTATATGGTCGGCAATGTCGTTCACCTATCGGGTGGTTTGAGCCTAGCGAGGCTAAGTTATATGGTACTAATTTGGTGAAGGATGCCTTGGAAAAGGTTAAGATGATTCAGGAGAGACTTCGCACAGCACAATCCAGACAGAAGAGTTACACGGATTAGAAGACGCATGATGTATCATTCATGGTCGGCGAGAAGGTCCTTTTGAAAGTCTCGCCGATGAAGGGTATTGTCAGATTCAGGAAGAAGTTCAAGTTGAGCCCAAGGTTTATAGGCCCGTTTGAGGTGTTGAGGCAAGTTGGGAAGGTTGCTTATGAGCTTGCTTTACCTCCCAGCCTATCAGGTGTTCATCCAGTTTTTCACGTGTCTATGCTTCTGAAATATCATGGTGACTTGTCTCATATGTTAGACTTCAATACTATTCAGCTAGATGAGAGCTTGGTTTATGAGGAGGATCTAGTTGCCATTGTTGATAGACAGAATCTCCAATTGACATCCAAGAGGATTTCTGTGGTAAAGGTCCAGTGGAGGGGCCAACCAGTCGAAGAGGTGACCTGGGAGTCTGAGGAGGACATGCGGAGCAGATATCCACACTTATTTAGCTCTTCAGGTATGAAGCTAAACTCATTCGAGGATGAACATTTGTTTAAGAGGTAGAGAATGTAACGATCCGACTGGTCATTTTGCTTTCTACAACCCCTTTCCCCTAAATAAGAGTTCCCGTACTTGCTTTTACTAATTTATGACTTGCGGGTATGGTTGGTTCGGAATTTAAAAGAGTGTCACAACCCCAAAACCAACCCAGTCGTGATGGAGCCTATTATGGAACTAGGCTAGATGACGCATTCCCTAAAAGATTCGACATTTCATTAAAAATTAATTTCAAAAACCAAAATGCAGACCGACCTCGGGTGTCACTAAGTCATGAGCAAATACTATAATTGTTCTAAAATATAACAAGACTAAAATAGTGTGAAAATAGCCAAAGTATACTAAAAGGAAGATAAGGAAGGAGAAAGGCGGGACTGCGATAGCCAGGTAGCTACCTCACTATCTCTAGTGAAAGTCTGCAATTGGAATAGTCAACAACCACTGTCGTGCCCTGAGATACTTGGATCTGCACATAAGCTACAGGGGGTAACGTGAGTACACTAACTCAATAAGTAACAAGTCCAAACTATGGACTGATAGGTAGTGATGAACCAAACCTCAACAGGTAAAACACAATTAAAATGTACAATAAAGTAGGTGTGAACAGCTAATTTTTTATCACGTTTGCATTTATTTTCATTCACAACCCACTTTTTCCATTTTCTCCGCGCACTATCCACTTTTCCCACTCATATTCCCCACTTTTCCCACTTTTTCCACACATATTCCCCACTCTCTCCAAAAATATTTCTTCCACCCACTCTTTATCATTTTCTCTACATATGACATACACATCAAGAACTTTCTTCCAGAGAGATCCGCGACAGCCATTTAGCTCCCCCAAGAGAAGCAGCGACAACAATAACAACAACAACATCAACTCAGTATAATCCCACTAAGTGGGGTCTGGGGAGGGTAGTGTGTACGCAGACCTTACCCCTACTCTAGGGTAGAGAGGCTGTTTCCAAATAGACCCTCGGCATCCTTCCCTCCAAGAACTTCCTACCTTGCTCTTGGGGAGACTCGAACTCACAACCTCTTGGTTGGAAGTGGAGGACACCTCTCCAAAAATAGAGATTTCTCCATCTTTTCCATAGCCAGACTCTTACCTCACCTCCTCTCAAAAAGCTTCAGTCATACCCTCTTCAAAACACCCCTATCGCCACCTCCAAAACCAGTCATAAAATAGACCTTGTGAAGGTCGTTTGCTGTGGTATTCTATCCAAATCGAGTCGAGTTTGCCGCCATCGTTCAAGCTCCGGTCTTGGTTCGAGGTTTTCGTACATTTAGCTCAAGTTTTCTAGCCAGTTGTTTTGGTCGTTGATTCAAAGATTTGATCTTCAATGGAGTTTCTTCATGTTTAAGATAAAAGAAAGATTCTATTAAAAGAAGTCGGATCTGCTTGTAGCTTTGGATCTTTCACTAAATTAAAGAAGCTCATATGAGGTTTATTCTTCACACTCCTTTCACTATTTTCGTTTTTGTGTGGTACAATAGTAAAATGTGCTATTAAATCCATGAAAATATCCTTAGTTATTGTGATTAATGTCAAGTTTATTCTTAGGCTCGTTTATTTCTCTTCTTCTTTTTCTTACATTCTAATTGTGTTGAGCTATGTTAGATCCGAATTGTCATCTAGTGTTTAGTTTTCTTTTTCTAAAATGCTTTTCATGAGTAGTTTAAATTCTTACGGTCCTAAGCAGTGGCGGAGGCAGGATATATCCTAAGGATGTTCAAAAAGAATTGGATTGCAGCTTACGGGAATCGAACTTGGGATCTTCTACATATTTTGAACACCCTTGACCACTGAGCCAAACATTTGTCTTGTATCAAGAGTGTTCAAAACTTAATATATAAAGATAAAAAATAAATTTTGCCTTATATATACAGCGTAATTTTTCGGCGAAGGGTGTTCGGGTGAACACCCTTGCGCCCCTGCCTCCGCCCCCGGTCCTAAGTAAGAGCTTTTGTTGTCAGAGCTTTTCTTAAGTTTAGATTTCTTTAATAAGCATCCTCGTCATCTTTTCTTAAAAGTGTCCAGAACATATAAAAGGTTTTGTTCTCTTGTGTGAAAGAAATTTTCAATTAATAAAGTTTGTAAAGGTTAAGTCTACAAGGTCCATCACGTCAAGACAAATGCAGACTTCCCCGTCAATTTCGAGCTTATTTTATAACCTTTTTGAGTGGGCACGGAATTTATGAATAAAATAAAGATTTTTAAAATTTATGGACCTAAATAAGTTCAGATGGGGCCCAGAGTATTTGTGTGGTTATAAAAACTTCTCATTAAGGACAGAGTTGTCACTTTAATCTAAATTGTTACTAAATTTAAAAAAAGTTCATTCTTTTTGGAACGGACCAAAAAAGAAATAAGTTTACATAAATTGGAACAGAGTGATAAATATTTTATCATTTAAGTTTTGTCGGTCAGTAGAGTCAGAATGGTCTCCTATTGTTACAAAGTGGACTGAGATAATGTTTTAATCCCTTTTGGTTATTTACCATCGATTTCTGCATTTACTCCTAATTGCTTAGATGACTATTTTGTCTTAGATACTTTCTTTGCTTGGATTTTTGATTTCGTTTATTTTGTTCGTATTGCCACTGTTTGCGTGTTTCTTTGTTGGAAATTGGCCGTGGAGGCATTGGGCTAAGCTGAAATGAAAATTTGAAACTTGAATGTTCGTTACTTATTTACTTGAATAATTGCTAAATGCTTTACGCACGTTAGCTAAACAATTTGTCGTAGCTATAGGTACGGCTTCAGTGACGTGGTTACGACACTTAATTTCTAAAATCTAGGGGTACATTTATGTGACCCGGCCCCAATTTAATCTTGTTAATAAAACAAACATATTGTGGATCGTAGGTATAGCTCCCGTGACATGATTCGCAATGTGTAATCAAAATAATTAGCTGCATGACTATTGGATTATTAAAAGCAGTTTAGGAGGAACGAAATGCACATAGGTTTCAAAGATGTTTTAAAATCAAATAAACAGGCCTATAATAATTGTTGAGCGACCGTGCTAAAATCACATAATCTGAGAATGCCTAATACCTTCTCCCGTGTTAACAGAATTCCTTATCCGGATTTCTGTGTTCGCGAACTGTAAAACAGAGTTAATCTTTTCCTCGATTCGGGATTTGAACTGGTGACTTGGGACACCATAAATTATCCCAAGTGGCAACTCTGAATTTAATAATAATAATAATCCCGTTTCGATTGTCACTTTAAGTTGGAAAGAACTCCCTTGTACGCCCTTCCGAGGGTATGAAAAAGGAGGTGTGATAGCTCTGGCGCCTCTGCTGGGGAAAAGAACCCAGAATCTCTGGTTCAGGGTTCAGAATTCGAGCTTAGATGAATTGTTATATTTAGCTTTATCTATTATCTGATTTTATTGCATGTTTGAGCCTAATGTGCTAAATGTTGCTTTTACCGCTTTGATATTAACTGAACTGTATATAAATTGTGACAGAACTCTTCTATTCGCATCTCCGGGGATGTGAACGCTGGCCGTGACTCCCTATTCTGTTAGTGTCATACCTTCAAATAAGAAAGAGGCTCGGATAAGTTACTAAGTCGGATGACCTTTTGGTTCCCGGTACGTAGCCCCCTCCTCAGCCCGAGCGGTCCGCTCGGGTACACAAGTCTAGAACAAATACCCAGGTTTTGAACCTAAAATAACTCAGTCTCATGCCGGATCCCTAGTAGGAATGTTTGTTTGCATCATGTGCACTTGACTTAGGGGACTCAACATAGGGGTTGGGTCAATCTAGGATAGGTGTACCCAAAATAACAGACCATCTTGATGCATCCTATATGCTACATTTTGCATTTATTCAAGGGTAAAAGGGTCATTTGGCGGACCAATGATAGCTGAGGGCAAATGAAAAAAAAACAAGAAAAAAAAGAAAAAAGAGAGGGTGAAGTGTGAAGATAAAGCGAGTGGGACCCAATTATATTTTTTGTCACATTTTTGTTAAGGAAAAAAAAGAGAACATGAAAAATTCAAAAAAAAAATTGCATTTTCCTATCATTTTTCAAAAAAACAAAAAAAAAAAAAAAAGAGGAGAAGAAAAAGAAAATCCAAAAAGATTTTGCATGTTTCATCATTTTCAAGGAAAAGACAAAAAATATATTCTTTCTAAATTAGTTGTTTTAAAAAAAAAATATTTCTCGACCATATCCAATCTGCCCGAACTACACATACCTGATTCTCGTCTTTCGGGGAGTGTCCTAGTTAATCTTAGGTTCTTGACTTTGCGGGGTCTTAGCCAAATTTTACACTTCTAGCCACCTTTTGCTAAATAAGTTATTTTGCACTTCTAGCCATCTTTTGGCTAAATAAGTCATTTTGCAAAAAATAGCCTCAATCATGTCTTGCATGTGTCCAGTAAGGAGTGTTATTGTCTCACATAGTGTTGGTTTAAAGTTTTCTCATACATGTGTGGATCTACTTATCGGAGTTTGAGCATGACAGACACCCAAGGACCATCAATTCAGGAGTTGCTTAAGGATATTTTTCTTTTTATGTTTTGAATCTGTTTTTCTTTTTATATTGTCTTTAACTTCTAGTTTTGTAAAGTAATGTCGAGTTTTTTTGTTATTGTATTTACTATTTTTGTATTGAAAAAAAGTAAAAGTGTGTTAAATCAAAAAAAAAAAAAAAGATTTTGCATTTTTTATTTTCTCGGGAAGTTTTCTTTAAAATACCAATTCTAGAATATTCAAAAAAAAAACTTTTGAGGTGTTTTTCCTTAGGAAGTTAATATCTAAAACTCCAAGTAGAAAATTTTTGCTTTTATATTAACTTTAGTATATTAGGAGTAAAAATTCAAAAAAAAAAAAAGAGGAAATTTTCTTTTAGTACCTCTTCAAAGAGTTTTCTTTGCGGTATTAATTTAGAAAATCCAAAAAAAAAAAATAGATTTTCTTTTGAGGTTCTTCTTTGGGAAACTAATGAAAAATGAAAAAAAAATCCATTTATTTTCATTAGAACTTTAGGATATTGTACATAGAAGAAAAAGAAAACAACGTGATTTCCTTCGTAAAAAAAAGTCAAAAAATATTTTCTCTTCTAGGATTTTTCCTTAATAGAGAAGAAAAAAAAATCCGTTAAGCTTGAGTTTGGAATAAGTTATAAAACATTAAGTCTAGGAAAAACAAGAAAAAATAAAAAAAAGATTTTTTTTATTTCCCTTATCTCGTCAGAGTAGTCATTAAGAAAAAAAATGAGAAAGTTAGTTTGTTTGCTTTATTCTCGATTTTCCCGAACTACGCAAAGATCTGATTCATGCGGCGTCATGATACATATGCAACCTACATAGGGTTCAATCGAATCATTTTTTTTATTAAAAGGAAAAAGAAAATAGACAAAAAAGGAGAAAAATAAAAAGACATGAAATCATGGGATGTTAGAAATGAGAGGAAAGAAAAAGAGCGATAACCAGAAAGAAAAAAGGGGAAGAAAAATGAGCGAGCTAAGAAGTGCGAGGAAAGAAAAGAAAAGAGAAGATTAAAATGAACAAATTGGGATGATGCCAAGTGACTTTATGACCCTCGAAGTCATTCTAGAACCATTAATTGTTGCTAGGTGCAATTCATGCAATGTGATATTTTTGTTGTTAAATGCCCTAACGCTAATGGGATGACCCAATTTTGTTCCTTTTGATATCTTCATAGTCGAAAAGTGGTTGGTTTATGGTTCTCGAAGTAGTAACTCCTCTCCACAACAGAAAGTCAAAAAGCAATGGCGGACACAACAAGATTTGGTTGGTTGATACCGGTGCCCGAAAGCAGCTGGTTGAACAGGACGCTCATTTGGCTAATGAGGTAAGGATGTTAAGACAATACATGACAGATATCTATCAAGCTTGGATGACTGGGAAGGCACCACCCCCTCCACCACCGAGCTTCTTAGATGCTACCCTTACCCAAACTCCGGTCATAGTGCCGGATGATCCTCTATACTCTCCAGATCCACTCATTTATCACATATTTCCCAACCACCCTAGTAGCTCTATCACTCATCCTCCAAATACCTTTCCCAAATATTAACCTCCTGTCTTATCCACTATCCCCAACAATGGACAACCACTCAAAGCTCATAATGCCCAATATTACCCCTCAGAGGTTGCCGACAAGGTTCTAAACTCATACAAGCAGAGCCCGCGTGATGGGCCTCATGTTGAAAATGAAAAGTTCACAGGAAAAGAAGGGGGAGTTGAGATATACGGGAAGTTGAAAAGAATAGAACAACCTTTAAGAACATGCATGGGAGACCAAGTTAACATGTCTTATAAAGAGTTGTGTATGTTCCCTGACGTTCTCCTACCTGAGGGGTTTAAAGTGCCAAAGTTTAACTTGTATGATAGGTGTAAAGATCCGGTAGCCCATTTGAGGGGTTATTGTAGTGAAATGAGAAGTGTTGGTGAGAAAGATGATTTGTTGATGGCGTATTTTAGTGAGAGCTTGACTGGGGAAACTTTGGAATGACATAATTGTCAAGATGTCGGTAAGTAGCATACATTGGGTGTAACGACCCGACCTGTCATTTTGGGCTCTAGCACGTCGTTCAGCAGTCTGAGGCCATGAACAACTTCATTTCAAGTATTGTGACTTGTATGTGTGGTCGGAATTGAATTTCGAGAAGTCCAGAGTTGATTTGGAAGGAGAATTCTTATTCGGAAGCTTAAAGTTGAAAGAATGAACTAGGATTGGAATTTTGAGTAAATGACCTCGAAATCGGGATCTGAAGGTTCCAGCAGGTTCGTATGATGATTTCAGACTTGGGCGTATGCCCGGTTCGGGTTTTGGATGACCCGGAAGTGTTTTGGCACCTATTGAGGAAGTTAGCATTTTAGAAGAAATTTCATAAGTTTGGCTTGAAGTGCATTTCAGTGTTATCGCTGTCCGTTTGAGATTTCGAGATCGTGAATAGTTCCGTATGGTGATTCAGGAGTTGGGGGTGTGATCGTAAGTGAATTCGGAGGTCCGTAGGTCATTTTGAAGTCATTTGGTTAAAGATGAAAAATTAAAGGTTTTGAGAAGTTTTACGTTCCGGACTTTTTGATATCGAGTCGGAATCCAATTCCGAAAGTTGGAGTGGGTCCTTAATGTTGAAGATGACTTGTGCGCAAAATTTGAGGTAAATCGGACGTGATTTGATAGGTTTAAACATCAGAAATAGAAGTTTGTAATTTTAAAGTTCATTAAGTTTGGATTGGAAGTCGATTCATGATTTTAGCACTTTTGATGCAATTTGAGGCCTCGAGCGAGTATGTAATATGTTTTGGGATCAGTCGCTATGATTGGTTGGGGTCCCAGTGGCCTCGGGTGGATTCCGAGTGATTAACGGATTGAAATTTGGAATTTTTGGACAACTGAAGGGTCTGGTTGCTGGTATTTTTGCTTCTGCGGTGGGATAACCGCAGAAGCGGCACCGCAGAAGCAGAAAGGTCGCCACAGAAGTGGAGTTTTGATCAAGGGTCGAGGACCACAGATGCGGTCAAGGTTCCGCAGAAGCGGGACCGCATTTGCGGAAGGCTGGTCGCAGAAGCGGAAGAGGGCAACTTGGAGTGGATCGCAGGTGTGGTCAGAGTTTCGCAGAAGCTGGATTGCATCTATGGGAGGCTTGTCACAGAAGAGAAAAAGGGCGGCCTAGGGAGGATCGCTGAAGCGGTAATTTAACCGCACCTGCAGAACCGCAGAAGCGGTCAAGGGACCGCAGGTGCGGAAATAGTTGGAGGCAGAATTGTTTTAAATGCGTGATTTTGCCATCCTTCTCCCATTTTTCTCTTGGCATGGGCGATTTTGAGGAGCTTCAAGAGGGGATTTTCGTCATCAACGATAAGGTAAGATATCCCCACCTACTTTGAGTTAAATACTTCAATTATGTATGGATTTGAGACATGAAATTGGTAGAAATTTGGGGGTTTTGGTAGAAAAACCTAGAATTTATATTCTTGGAATTTAACCGCGATTTTGGGTATGGAATTTAGAGAAAATCATATATTTGAGTTCGTGAGTCCACGGGTAAACTTATTCTTCGAAATTTTTTGGATTTCGGGCACGTGGGCCCGAGGACATTTTTGTCAACTTTTTGATCGGGGTTAGGAATTGCTATAAATTTGATTATAATGAGTACCTTGGCATATATTAATGGATTTACATAATTATTGGCTAGTTTTGGAGCATTGTGCATCGATTCGAGTCTTCGGAAGGGCGTAGAATGCCGGTTATGGATCTTCGGAGCGAGGTGAGTCTCCTTTCTAACCTTGTAAGAGGGAATTGTCCCCATAGGTGAAATAGTTAATTATGTGCTCCTATTTGTGGGGGCTACGTACGCACGAGGTGACGAAAGTCCGTGCGTAGCTACTATTATGCTATTTTTCGGGTAGTTAGGACCCAAAAACATGCTATACTTGGATTAATTGTAAGCTCATTGACCGCTTGGATTGCTTAGATCGCATTGAATTAGTAAATGAATTTCAAAAAGGATTAAACTTTAATTTATTAAATTGTTAAAAAGAGGACTGGCTTTTAAATGGACAAATACTCCCTGATAAATCCTTAATTGGCAATTTGAGCATGTATATTTATGTGAACCTGCGTCGCGTGATTGATTCGCAAGCAGGGTGATTGTTTATTTTATGTTAGCCGCATCGCATGGATATTTCGCGAGCGGGGTAATAGATGCATCTATGGTTCGAGCCGTTCGACCTTCGGCAGTGCAGTTTACATTTCTGTTAGGGCAGGCCGTCGACCTCGGCATGATTTGCGCATGATATATATTGTTGCCTGAGAATTTTAAATGTTGATATTGCCTTTCATGGCATGAGATAAATTGATAAGATAATGAAAAGTAAACCTTGAAAATCATTTATTATTTTTTAAAGGTGTTTACGTATTTTTCGACTTCGTGAGTTAGAACTACTATATAAATCCATGATTTCCTCACATTTTTAGTATATTTTTATTTGACCTCTAGCAAGTGTTGAATTCGACCTCTCGTCTCTACTTCTTCGAGATTAGATGGGATACTCATTGAGTACACATTGTTTACGTACTCATACTACATATCTGTGCATATTTGTTGCATAGGTATATGTAACTTTAGCGGCCTACTGGGCGTAGCAGCACAGATGAATCTGGGACTAGATGAGCTGCATTATTCCAGATGGCCGCAGCGAGTACAGTCCCTTCCAGTATACTGTATTTACTTCCTGTCCACTTTATTCCGGACGAATTTTGTATTTTATTTTCATGTCAGTAGATGCTCATGCACTTGTGATACCGAGTTCTGGGAGGATCTTTGAATTATCAAATGTTAAGTTTGTTAAAGATTTTGCGGTTGTTTCTGTAAATTTTATTATTCATTATTTAATGTGTGAAGAAAAATGATTTTGACAATACAAAAATGGGAATTTAATTGATTATTTTTGTTGGCTTGCCTGACAGTGGTGTCCGGCGCCACCACGACCCTTAGTGGATTTTGGGTCGTGACAACATGGTATCAGAGCACTAGGTTCCTAGGGTCTCACGAGTCATGAGCAAGTTTATTAGAGTCTCGCGGATTGGTACGGAGGCGTCTGTACTTATCCTCGGGAGGCTGCGGGACTGTTAGGAGTACTTCCCTTCTTGATTCCTTATTGTGCGATTTGATTTCCTGTGAGGCTTATGCCTTTGTTTCTTTCCTACTCAATCTTACGCGACGCGAACCGCTTGTTATAAATCGAAAATTTAAGAATCGTAATGGTACTACAGATGTGATACAGGATATTTCTCCTGGTATAGCTGATCGGATTATTATCATTGCTTTATGGAAGAATATTTTATTATTTCAACCCAGTAACGGTACTTCTAAGGGCTCTGGGGCCAGGCACAAGTTGCCACTATGCTTATGAACAGTTGTTCCGCAGTATTGTTATGATGTTATGAAGTTTTCCTATGTATCAGGGCAATGAATGACTTGAAGGGAGGTTTACTCAATGCATAATCAAGAGATTCAGTATTTTATTCCTGGTAGGGGAAAGGCAATCAAACTAAGGATGGTCTGATGTGGGCTGGTGGAAGTAGTGAGACTTGGTATTTACAAACGTGGTGGAGCTTTCTTCTGTGATGGGGTGTCGTCGCCCTAATTGAACATACTAAGTTTGTCGGTGTTATGATCTGCTACAATTCGCCTTTGGGGCAAGATATTGCGAAATAGTATTAGAGATGCAACTGTTGGATATCACAAGGTACGGTGGTTCAGGATTGAATCAGTATTTCTAATGTTGATGGTTCAAAAAAGATGACCTTCAGAAAGGTTTAAAGTTAGCAGCAACTATGGGTTCAAGTGCCATGAAGTTAGATTTTATTTAAGACAGCCACTGAATATCAAAGGAAGAGGAAGGACATGTAGGAAGCATCAGGCGGTGTTCAAAATTATGAAAAGGCCAAGTATATGTAGCGAAGTCGAGTAGTCGATTAAGGTGATGAGTTCCGCCAAATTAGGAGAGTGGCGGAGTTGCGTATGGGCTTTGCAGTGGGATGACCACGTACCTTAAGGAGGGTTTGGAGCGATTTGAGAATACTAGTGCTTGGTTATTGGGGTCTACGGATCTAGTTTGAAGTAGAGATTCTTGTGTGGCAGGAGATTTAATATAACGGAAAGGAGCTGCTTAAGTGAAGAAGGATGCAGCATAACATTGAATTAGAAGGATGTTGCTGCGCATTTAAACGATGTCCACGGGGGGTAAATGGACCAGTGCAGGTGGAGAGTGAGCTCAGACTCAGGATAGGTTATTGATGTCGTAGTGATTGTACCCCGTGCAGCAGCGTTGGAAGATGTCGAGGAGAGCTTTTATAGGTGGGTTACCCAAGTGGCAAGTTAGCGGTCGTGTGGTTGGCGAGGCTTTTGCGAAGAATTCTATCGGATATATAGCAAAGAGATCGGTTGTGCAAATATGATTGATGAGCCAAAATATAAGAAGGGGTTTTACAGAAAGATTTCGAGAACTTTGGCGGTTGACTGGGCGAGGTTATGTCAATAAGAGATAAAGAGGACGGGTGAATTCCAGATTTGTGAAATGATGGCTTCATGCTAAGTGGGAGAGTCCCACCACTTATGATTGGGTTGCATGGTTAACTAATTGCGAGATTTTTGGCTATTAGCATATCGTTAGGCTATTTCAGCTATCGAAAACGACCATAAGTGGTAATTTAAGCAAGGAAGTATTAAAGGTGGGCTATCGTTGGCCTTATTGTCCCATGTTCAGACTTGGAGGAATATTCAGGATTTTGTTTTCTATAGTTGTGGGTTCCAAGGGAAGTGTTTCGGCATGTTCTTCGCCAAGGGGGTATTCATGTGATGGAAGACTCATGGAGTTGATTATATTCAGGACCAAGTCAGAGTGGGTGGCTCTCAGCAGTGGTCATGGTAAATTTACAAGATGATGTGTGATGCCTAATGATTTTGGGCGTATGGTTACGGGTAAGAATAAAGCTTATAGCAGCTTAGGAGAAGAGGCACAAAATGTTCTGTGATGTTTTGGCTTATGATATAGCAATTGGGAGGTGTGAAAATAGTTCATAGTATTTGAGACAGCATGGTCTCGCGATTCAAGGTTACTCGGGATAAGTGCGAATAGAGTATGGTAAGTGTTGGATGGAGTTATTATTGTTTCGATGGCAATCAAGGATAAATTGGACGAAGATAGATTGGTTAGTCATAATTGAGTTGGCATATTGGTGGTGGAGATCAGTTCCTTCCGTGTGATCAAGTTATGCAAGTGATTTGTGACGGTGCATATGAGGCTTGTCAGCTGCCGTAGATGATATTATTCAGGAGCATTCTTCTAGTATGGCTTGTTATGTGGAAGCAGATTCCGGAAGGGCTGTGGTGCCTTAGACCACTAACTAGATGTTTGCATGTTCTATGGTTATAAGAATTTTCCTGTGTGTTGCTATGTTTCTCCTGAAGTGAGTTTGAAAAGCTTTTATATGATGAAGTTTTGACCTATTAGTGGTTCGAAGTTATGATAAGAATTATGTCCTATCGTACATTGGCATGTCGGGTGCAGTGAGTAGTATGGAATTTTAAGTGAGAATCAAGGTGGCAGTTCGGTATGGACAAGTATGTCATAAGCTCGGATGAGCAGCAAGGGAGTTTTGATGTTTAAAGTAAGTGGGTATTGTCTTCAGCGTCACCTGAGATCAGTGTTCTATAAGAAGGGCTTATATCATGGTTAATAATTCTTGATCGCTTTTCAGTGTTGGTGCGGCCGGTGGTAGGGATGTATGAACCTGTTATGTGTTTCGAAAGGTTGTGGGAGCGCGTCCCACAAGAAGATTGTATAAGTGTGACATGTGGTCACTTGATTGATTAAAGATTTAACCCCAGTATGGAGATTTGTGATGATATCGATAAATTGAGAATATATGCCTGGAGGGCACTCAGTTTCTGAATTGTGGACTGTGGATGAGTACTCCGGTTATGACGGGTGTTCTTGTGTGTTATTAGAAGAGGGAAATTAGTATGGACCTTCGAAGGGTTATTGGCGTAGTTTGATACGATCAGGATCGACTTAAGGTCGATAGATGGATCTAAATGTGGATATGGGCTATGTCAGGCCAATTATGTTCATTTCAGCAAAGCGCTCCTTATGGAAGAATGGTCGGGGTGTTATGTGGTCATTAGAAATTTCATGTAATGATGTATTGCATCGTGCGAGTTGTGAGACGGCTTGGTGAATTGCTTATGCGATCAGGATCCACGTAGAAATGATGTTATATGAGCCAAAATGGCTCTTGAGATTCGCACCTCAGTTGTGCTTGAATTTTGTAGCCTATAACGCTATCTGCTCCCTCAGGGATGGTATTATGCACCTAGCGTGCTTGTGACCAAAATTCAGTATTTCATTATAATGAGCAAATTTAGCTCGACGTGCTTCTCTTTATGTGAGGTCTATGTGTGGATCGGGTGGCACGCCGCCATGGGTATGTTATTTGAATCGGTTTGCGCGCTGCAACAGTATGATGCTGAGTACAGTTCCCTATATCTGCCTTTATGTGTATCGTTTCCTATTTTTTTTTGGAGGAAAGCTCGTCTTAGCTGTGAACACGTGTCGCATGTATGATTCGCGAGCGTGGTGTCTGTTTAGTTTGTTGCCTGCGTCGCAGGTGTGATTCGCGAGCGGGGTAATTGGATCTCCTTTTCATAGTTCATTTTTTGTTTTCCTTGTATCGCGTTCGAATCGGTAGCCTATTGGAGCATTTTTGCATCATTTGAGACTTTTGATCATGTTCGGGGTGGCACATTGCTTGAGTAGTTCATACTGGGTGAGATGAGATTATTGGTTTTAAGATCCGTGCAATCCGAGTATATGAAGTACATTAAGGAGCTAAGGCCATTATTCGGCCTAGAATGCAGTGATGGATTTTCACATGAGTATAGACCCAATAGATTGTTGATTCGGTAGTTGGTTATGAATTTCTGCACATCTCTCCCGTCGTGGCGGTATTGTAAGAGTTGGAGTAAGACCTACGTCTGTCATGAGGTGCAATGGGAGCATCAGGTTCGTGGAATTTTGACTAAGTTGATTGGAAAATATTTTTGTGGTCCAGCGAGCAAAGTGATACAAGGTGCGAATTCAGCAAAATTATGCAATCATGTTTTGGTACAACATGTAGTAATTGATATGGTGATCGTATGTTGGAAACATGCTTGGCAGAGAATTCCTGATGTTGGAATTAGGCTTTAAGGCTTGTCTTCTTGAATAAAAGGGAATATCTTCAGAAATGATTGAGCTAACGTGCTTAATCGGGTTATGGAAGCATGGAAAGGTGCAAGAGGTGTCAAATAGTGATTTCAGACTACTTCAGTGTAGTTCTCAACACGTTTGAGGACGAACGTATGTTTAAGTGGGAGAGAATGTAATGACCCGACCGGTCGCTTTGGACTCTAGCACGTCGTTCAGCAGTCTGAGTCCATGAACAACTTCATTGCAAGTATTGTGACTTGTACGTATGGTCGGAATTGAATTTCAGGAAGTCCAGAGTTGATTTGGAAGGAGAGTTTTTATTTTGGAAGCTTAAAGTTGAAAGAATAAACTAGGATTGGAATTTTGAGTAAACGACCTCGGAATTGGGATCTGAAGGTTCTAGAAAGTTCGTATGATGATTTTAGACTTGGGCGTCTGCCCGGTTCGGGTTTTGGATGACCTAGGAGTGTTTTGGCGCCTATTGAGGAAGTTAGCATTTTAGAAGAAATTTCATAAGTTTGGCTTGAAGTGCATTTCGGTGTTATTGCTGTCCGTTTGAGATTCCTAGCCTGTGAACAGCTCCGTATGGTGATTCTGGAGTTGGGGGAACGATCTAAAGTGAATTCGGAGGTCCGTAGGTCATTTTGAAGTCAAAGCTAAAGATGGAAAATTGAAAGTTTTGAGAAGTTTGACCGAAAGTGGGCTTTTTGATATCGGGATCGGAATCCAATTTCGAAAGTTGGAGTGGGTCCGTAATGTCGAAGATGACTTGTGCGCAAAATTTGAGGTCAATCGGACGTGATTTTATAGGTTTAAACATCGGAAATAGAAGTTTGAAATTTTAAAGTTCATTAAGTTTGGATTGGAGGTCGATTCATGATTTTAGCATTGTTTGATGCGATTTGAGGCCTCGAGTGAGCCCGTAATTTGTTTTGGGATCGTTCGATACGATTGGTTGGGGTCCCAGTGGCCTCGGGTGTATTCTCGGTGATTAACGGATCAAAATTTGGAATTTTCGAACAGCTGAAGGGTCTGGTTGCTGGTATTTTCGCTTCTCGGTGGGATAATCGCAGAAGCAGAAAGGTCGCCACAGAAGTGGAGTTTTGGTCAAGGGATCGACGATCGCAGATGCGGTCAAGGTTCCGCAGAAGCAGGACCACATCTGCAGAAGACTGGTCACAGAAGCGGAAGAAGGTAACTTGGAGTGGATCGCAGATGCAGTCAGAGTTTTGCAGAAGCTGGACTACATCTGCGGGAGGCTTGTCGCAGAAGCGAAAAAGGGCGGCCTAGGGAGGATCGCTGAAGCGGTAATTTAACCTCACCTGCAGAACCGCAGAAGCGGTCAAGGGACCGCAGGTGTGGAAATAGTTGGAGGCAGAATTGTTTTAAATGCCCGATTTTGCCATCCTTCTCCCATTTTTCTCTTGGCATGGGCGATTTTGGGGAGCTTCAAGAGGGGATTTTCGTCATCAACAATAAGGTAAGATATCCCCACGTACTTTGAGTTAAATACTTCAATTATGTATGGATTTGAGCATGAAATTGGTAGAAATTTGGGGGGTTTTGGTAGAAAGACCTAGAATTTATATTCTTGGAATTTAACCGCAATTTTGGGTATGGAATTTAGAGAAAATCATATATTTGAGTTCGTGACGCCATGGGTAAACTTATTCTTCAAAAATTTTTGGATTTTGGGAACGTGGACCCGAGGGCATTTTTGTCAATTTTTTGATCGGGGTTAGGAATTGCTATGAATTTGATTATAATGAGTACCTTGGCATATATTAATGGATTTACATAATTATTGCTAGTTTTGGAGCGTTGTGCATCGATTCGAGTCTTCAGAAGGGCATAGAATGTCGGTTATGGATCTTCGGAGCGAGGTGAGTCTCCTTTATAACCTTGTAAGAGGGAATTGTCCCCATAGGTGAAATAATTGATTATGTGCTCCTATATGTGGGGGCTACGTACGCACGAGGAGACGAAAGTCCGTGTGTAGCTACTATTATGCTATTTTCTGGGTAGTTAGGACCCAAAAGCATGCTATACTTGGATTAATTGTAAGCTCATTGACCGCTTGGATTGCTTAGATCGCATTGAATTAGTAAATGAATTTCAAAAGGGATTAAACTTTAATTTCTTAAATTGTTAAAAAGAGGACTGGCTTTTAATTGGAAAATGCTACAATATAAATTCTTAATTGGCAATTTGAGCATGTATTTTTATGTGAACCTGCGTCGCATGATTGATTCGCGAGCAAAGTGATTGTTTATTTTATATTGGCCGCGTCACATGGATAGTTCGCGAGCCGGATAATAGATGCATTTATGGTTCGAGTCGTTCGACCCTCGGCAATGCACAATTTACATTTCTGTTGGAGCGGGCCGTCGACCTCGGCATAATTTGCGCATGATATATATTGTTGCATAAGAATTTTAAATGTTGATATTGCCTTTCATGGCATGAGATAAATTGATAAGATAATGAAAAGTAAACCTTGAAAATCCTTTATTATTTGTTAAAGGTGTTTACCTGTTTTCTGACTTCGTGAGTTAGAACTACTATATAAATCCATTATTTTCTCACATTTTTAGTATATTTTTATTTGACCTCCAGCAAGTGTTGAAGTCGACCTCTCGTCTCCACTTTGATGGCGTCCAAATCCACTGCTAAAAAGCGATAGACTTGGTCGCATGCAATATAATTTACCCAACTATGAGTCAGGGTCGAATTCCACAGAGAACAATGTGTAGGCGATTAGAAATGTAAGAAAATTATCGCTAGTTGCGCAATGCCAAACACTAAGAATTTTGTTTGGAAAATATTTTTTATATGTAATTGCGGAAATGTAAACTAACCTAGAAAGCAAGTAAAATGATCAATGGCTACAAGTATGAATGCATCGGGAATTACACTCAAGTAACGATCTAATGTATTTCATGATTTTACAAATATGAACGAGTTTATGTTAATTAGCCACGTATAATAATTCTTAATTAGCTTCTTCCGAAAACTAACAAGACTTCCTAATTGAATTATCCCTAATCACAATTAGAAGATTAAGCACACCCGGAAGGCTACAAGTAGTTCAATCCTATCCCTAGGTAGAATCTATAAAATGAGGGTTAACACCTCAAGTTCTTGTTAATTAATCTTTCCCAACCCCAAACTATTTTTCCCAAAATCAATTCGGAGTTAATGGGCGAGTCCTAGGGTTAGCTAATCCCTTCAGAAACATTAAAGAACAAGAATAATTAAAGTAACAATAACTCATTTCATAAATATATAAAAATCATTCAATACATAAGCACAACAAGGTATTTAATCCACACTTTAAATATGAATACTTCCATAAACAAGGTTCAAGTGTTGGAAATAAATACTACACACTTAAATATTCAATACAAAGCAAGGAAATGAAGAAATAAACACAAATGGGTAAGAAAATCTTAACCCCAAGCTTCAATCTTCAAGACCCAAGTGTGTATGCAAAAACCCTAGCTTCCAAAAATGTTCTCTCTAGTCTATGTGGACTGAAAATAAGCCAAAGATTTCTAAAATGTCTACTTGGACGAGTATAAAAACGATTTGGGGATTACAAACATGAAATTCTATTTTTGCCCCAGGCCTGATGCACTGTTTTTGCATCTGCGGAACAATAACCGCAGATGCAATTCCGCAAAGGCGGAAACATTAACGCAGAAGAAGAAATCCGTAATAGTGCCAGTGATCGCAGAAGGCATGCAATAATCAATGCTCGAGTGTAGGATACGTCTGTAACATTTCCGCACAGAGAGACCCTGTTGCACAGGATGTATAGCCACATCTTTGCCTTGGCAGTGAAGTCGGTAGATTTGAGCCCCTTCCTCTTGTTTCCCCATTTTTCTCTCAAGTGCGGCGGGAAGAGTTTGGAGACAAGCCATGCTCCATTTTCACAATTATCTTTTGCTTGTACCTGCTCCACAGGAAAGTTGGGAATACCCAGAGTGTCATTGATTTGCTCAATCCCAAACCTCACTACCTTACCTCTGATGACGATTTGTGGGCTATCAAAATCTACGTGTCTGAGGTTAGTATAAAACTCATGAACCCACTCCTCATTGGCTTTGCAAGGAGTGGTAATGAAGCAAGACCATCCTAATGAGTTGAGCCGAGCATAGAAGTCCGGAAGCTTTTTGGCCAATTTATCTTCATGAATCCCCTTTTCAAGAATGACCCTCCTCCCGACGAGGTCGTCCAGATATCGACGCTCACATGCAGCAGACATGAAGCGCGAATCATCAAAGGGCTCATCAATATCTTCTTGAAATTCATGGTGTGATCCGCTTGGGTTTGGGTCCATTTTCAATTGAAACACCTACAAAAAATCAACACAAGATTAGTCGGACAATAGGATCATGTTAATCAATTTAAAACACTGCAATTGAGCCAAAAAATTAGGTTGAACGGGTCCGGAAAGCCATTTTTGCAACCCCACTGATTTTGGAAAAACTAGGCAGTTTTCGCTTCTGCTGATTCTGAGTTGCAGAAGCGGTTCCGCTTTTGCGATTTTCGGTCGCTTCTGCGATTTTTATTTTTTTTGTTTTTCATTTTTTTCGCTTCTGCGGAAATTATACCGCAAAAGCGGTGTTGCTTCTGTGAGAAATTGACCGCTTCTGCGGTCTCAGTCATCTTCTTCAATGATATTGAACTGCCTCGTTATTTGTTTTTCTTTTTCACTTTCAACCCAATTGTTGGCATCACAATACAAAATTAATGCACTAAATAAGAACATGATTCAATGGAGACTAAATTTGTGCCGCTTCGCATAAGATTTTCACTCAAGCATTGTGTCGAACATTTTGTGAGCGAGTTAAAATGAAACCTTCTTCACAAAAATCGGGTACTCAAGACTTCCCACGATTTTTGTCCAATATAAACATCACACACATGACTACACTCAACCAATTCCCTCACCTATTAAAGTTAACAACAAGATTTTAAAACAAATAAGAAGAAAAAGAAAAGAAAACTCAAACAAGAAAAAAAAATTATGTTGCACTTGAGCACATATAGAATGTGAAGTGAGAGATGAGCATTGAGAAGAGTGTTTATAAGATAATACCTGAACTTGTTCAAGGGGAAGAATTACGAGCAAGCTTCGTTGGATTTTTTGAGAATTTTTCATTTTTGGGGAGTTAGGACAGGGGGAAACAGTGAGTGAAGTGCTTTTGAAAAAATGAATGTTCAAAATTCTTTTTACAATTTAAAACCTGTCCGGCTTCCGCTTCTGTGGATAACTACCCGCTTCTGCGGTTTCGCTTAAGCGTCTGGTGGACCGCTTCTGCGTATGTTTGCACTTCTGCGATGAATTTTTCGCTTCTGCAGGATCGCAGATGCGGTCTTAAAGCCGCAGAAGCGGTTTTCACAGAGGTTTGTTGGACAGTTTTCTGTAGCTACCGGTTTTGACCCTCCGGACTCCGACCTGTTCAAATCAACTCCAAAAAATCTAAAACTTGGCAGATTAGTCAAAAATAATATTCTAAGCTATTTTAAAAAAGAAAATTTCAAAAATGACTAAAAATTTTGAAAAACAATGGGTTGCCTCCCACCAAGCGCCGCATTTAACATCGTGGCACGACGCAAGCAACTTTACCACTTTTCTCGCCACTTGGATGATATGAACTAGACACCTAGCTTAGAATCAAGCTTGTGACCACGAGCGATGGGGGGTGGTAAGTTGATCGAGTCAATGCTTAAATTCTTCATTTTTCACTTCTTGGCTCTCAAGTGAGAAGTGTCATTTTGTTTTCTTGTTTCCTCAAACTGTAAAATGAATGGTTGTTGTCTTTCCTCCTTGCAATCCCTCATTGACTTGTGTAGTTAAACTTCCATGTCACCACACAATTCCAACGTTGAAAAATGCTTGGAAAGTGACTTCAACCCTTCACTTTGCAATTTTTCTATCTTGACATCCTCTTCTTCCCCCGGACTAGAGTCAATCTCAACAACATTTGCATTTATACCGGTTGAATCTAATTCTATATTTTTCTCGGCATCATTAGTACTCATGGAGTCGGTTGGCGGATGTTCACTTCTTGAATCCTCGAAGTAAAGCTCACTTTCTTCCTCGGAATTGGACTCTTCTTGGCTTTCCTCCATACTCTCAAGTTGGTGGGAATAGTGAGCCTCAACCAATATTTGCATTTGATCTTCCAAAGTACAGATGTGTTCATCATTGTGTGCCAAACTTTGTTTCAAGTCCTCGAGTGCAAAGTTGTGCTTCTCCTCATTTTCAAGAATGGTCTCCAACATGAGCATCATTCTTTCATTTCGAGCATTTTAGAGTTCTTCTTGGTTTTGATCAAGTGCCAAGGAAGGATTTTCACTTTCAATCTCCAAGGAAGTTCCTTGGCTTTCATTCACTTCCGAGGCTTTTTGAACCCTTGAGGCTTCGATCATTTCATCCATTTGTGAGTGAAATCTTTCAAGCGCCAAGTCATTTTGGAGACTATTCTCCAAAGGCTCCTCCAAGGCATTTTGCTCCTTGTTGCCTTTTTCAAGTAAACACTCCAACATAAGCTTGAACTCTCCATTTTGGCCATGCTCAACTTCTTCCACTTCCATGGCCCTATAATTCTCATCACAAAAAGTAGACTCATCATAGTAGGGGCTTGGGGAAGGGAAGGACAAATATGCAAAATAATCCCAATGACCATTTTGGCAACCACACTTATCACAAATACTCCAACCATGGGGTTGAGATTGTGCACACAATCCACCCTCGGGAGAATTATTTTATTTAAACAATTTTGCCACGAGTGTGGTCCTCCACAATAAGGACAAGGGTCATCAAAGTATGAACAACTACCATCCGACTAATTTTCATTGTACGATGCCATTTTTTACAAAACTAAGAAAAAATACAAGATAAATAGACCAAGGTAAGAAAAAAAATTACACAAATATTCACAAGTTTGGACCAAAGCAATTTCGCTTATTTTTCAAAAAACCTAAATCACGCCAAATTGTTCCCTGGCAATGGCACCAATTTTGATGACGTCCAAATCCACTGCTAAAAAGCAATAGACACGGTCGCATGCAATATAATTTATCCAACTATGAGTCGGGGTCGAATCCCACAGAGAACAATGTGTAGGCGATTAGGAATGTAAGAAAATTATCGCTAGTTGCGCAATGCCAAACACTAAGAATTTTGGTTGGAAAATGTTTTTATATCTAACTGCGGAAATATAAACTAACCTAGAAAGCAAGTAAAATGATCAATGGCTACAAGTATGAATGCATCGGGAATTACACTCAAGTAACAATCCAATGTATTTCATGATTTTACAAATATGAACGAGTTTATGTTAATTAGCCACGTATAATAATTCTTAATTAGCTTCTTCCGAAAACTAACAAGACTTCCTAATTGAATTATCCCTAATCACAATTAGAAGATTAAGCACACCCGGAAGGCTACAAGTAGTTCAATCCTATCCCTAGGTAGAATCTATAAAATGAGGGTTAACGCCTCAAGTTCTTGTTAATTAATCTTTCCCAACCCCAAACTATTTTTCCCAAAATCAATTCGGAGTTAATGGGCGAGTCCTAGGGTTAGCTAATCCCTTTGGAAACATTAAAGAACAAGAATAATTAAAGTAACAATAACTCACTTCATAAAAGAATAAAAATCATTCAATACATAAGCACAACAAGGTATTTAATCCACACTTTAAATATGAATATTTCCATAAACAAGGTTCAAGTGTTGGAAATAAATACTACACACTTAAATATTCAATACAAAGCAAGGAAATGAAGAAATAAACATAAATGGGTAAGAAAATCTTAACCCCAAGCTTCAATCTTCAAGACCCAAGTGTGTGTGCAAAAACCCTAGCTTCCAAAAATGTTCTCTCTAGTCTATGAGGACTGAAAATATGCCAAAGATCCCTCAAATGTCTGCTTGGACGAGTATAAAAATGATTTGGGATGAGAAATTATGAAATGTCCATTCTGCCCCAGGTCTGATGCTCGATTTCCGCACCTGCGGAAGAACCATCGCAGGTGCGGCTCCGCATAAGCGGAGACCTCATCGCAGAAGCGAAAATTGAATTCCTGCAAAGCTCCGCAGAAGCGATACCAAAGTCGCAGAAGCGACATCGCTGAAGCGATACTATAACCGCAGAAGCGATTTCTCCATTCTCAGCCATTTTCGCAAAAGCGGTTTGCTCTTCGCAGAAGCGTGATCGCTTCTGCGCTTTTCCCTCCGCAGAAGCGGAATTTCTCAATCCATGCCTGAAACGCAGAAGCGGTCAAATTTACGCAGAAGCGAGGTCGCTTCCGCGACCAAACTTCCGCAGAAGCGGAATCACTGGAAGTTTTGCATTGTTTCACTCTCTTTAGCTCAATTCCGCTTCAATTCAACTCAAATGATCTCGTAGCATCATGTACCTGAAAATCTAACAATAACCACCATAAACAACCTCATTTTATAATTAAAAGGACATAAAAGCTAAGGAAAAGAGGCTAGAATGAGTGGTAAAATCACCACTCATCAACACCCCCAACTTAAAGCTTTTGCTTGTCCTCAAGCAAATCAAAACCAAAACTTCAATGAGGATTCACCATTTACAACACAAGTGGTATTGCCATTATTTACATATCACATTCTCCAATTTAAACACCATACTAATGGATTTGGTTGGTACTAATAATTAGGTTCAAGTATGCACATCATTCCCGAATGACTCCCTCATAAAGATAAACAACTTCAAGAATGTGCAAGGGAGTTTCAAAATAATCAAGTGATAAAACTAAGCCTCAAGAAGTGACTCAAACTCACTAGTTCACTACAAATGCTCACTTTACTCAATTTCACCAATCTCTCTTAATTCATGTGCCCTCACAAGAAAGAAAGTCCCAAAATCACTATATTTACAATACAACATAAGGGACAAATTTTTCAAGAACACTCGCTCTCATAAAAGACTTCAAGTGTTACAACATTTCATACCATAAGCTTGCCCTTATTTTAATTCATCGCTTATTCAAGAATGTTCGGTTGGAGGTCCCATAAGGACTTTTTAAGCTTGTAATGTAGGTTTAGGGAAGGGTCGGATAAGCATTTGGATACAAGTGACTTCACCCTCCTTGAACACTACTCACAATTTTTCATTCTTTTGCACTTTGCTTCTTTTCAAACCCCCATAGCCTCATTTGCATCTAGTTTCCAATATAGAACCACCTTACATACCTCTTCTAATTTTATTCAAGGCTCCATAATTTATATATATACACATATTCTCTCTTTCTTTTTTATATACATATATTTTTTTTTCTTTTGGAGCTTGAATAATTTAATACAAACACTTTGAGGCATGTGGTCCTAGACTCAATGTACAACCTTACCAATCTCCACTTTGACACCACCCCCAACTTAGGCTTTTAGCCTCATTCTCAATGTTCAAGGAGGGACGAGTTCAAAAGAGGGAATTATTTTACAAAAAGGGAAATGTTTGTAATGAGATGGCCAAAGAAAAGGTTTAAAGGCTCAAAATGGGCACTAGTGATATTATTTATGCAAAGGTAGTCTTGAAAGGCTAAAGAGGTTTTACAAATAAAACAAAGAATGCCTAAGATCATTCCTCCAACCAAACATACTATCATTAGCATCGAAAGACCAACCGAGCAAGTTCTAGATGATAGAAGTAAACACACGATTTATTTCAACAAACACTAACACACACGGCACATGAATTAATCGAGACGGATCAATTTCTTTTTTTTTATAATGGCATCTAGAGCAATATTCAAACTAGTGGGCAAAAGAGTCACTAAAAGAGCCAAAAATTTATCACAAGAATTATTTCGGAGGGGCATTCTTAATTTACCATTTACATACAAGAGACTAATTTTATTAGTACCAAATAATCCAAAAGCCTCATCCTAGCAAAACACGACTAATTCCCTTAAGAAAGTTGTCAATCTATCCATCATCGGGAAAAGTCACCCGATTCACTTCAAAAGTGTTCCTTGGGAAAGAACCGTAGCATGAAGGAAACCCAAGAAAATTTTATTTAAGGAAATGAAAATAAAAGAAAAGAAAACTACTACAAAAGATACTAAAATAAAAGAAGCTAATACTACTAAAAAGAAAAAATATAAGCTAATAAGAAGAAAAATAAATAACGAAAGCAAAATAAAAACACAAACACGACTAATCAAAACAAGCCCGAAAAGGGCACCTGCTATATATAATAGCCCGGCAAGGGCACACAATGTACAAAATAGCATAATCACAAGCCCGACAAGGGCATACAGTATCCATAACATAAACATAAGCCCGGCAAGGGCACATAATCTCAAAATATGAATACAGTACAATGCCACCCCCAACTAAAACATTGCAGTGTCCCCAGTGCACAATATCAAATATAAAGAATAACTAGTTTGAGGGTCTCCCTGAGGTCTGCATCAGACTAGCAGACTATGGGAGGACGGTTGATCAGTGCTGAGTTGTGCTCGTGGCTCCATCATCCTCGGTCTCCTCATCGTCATCGTCATCATCGTCACCACCATCTCCAGCAGACTCTGAAATGAAAGAATAATCCTCACTGCCATCTTGGGCCGCTACTGGCATCTTCATCCAGATATCGACGCTCACATGCAGCAGACATGAAACGCGAATTATCAAAGGGCTCATCAATATCTTCTTGAATTTCATGGTGTGATCTGCTTGGGTTTGGGTCCATTTTCAATTGAAACACCTACAAAAAATCAACACAAGATTAGTCGGACAATAGAATCATATTAACCAATTTAAAACACTACAATTGAGCCAAAAAATTAGGTTGAACGAGTCTGGGAAACCATTTTTGCAACCCCACTATTTTGGGAAAAACTGGGCAGTTTTCGCTTTTGCGGATTCTGAGTCGCAGAAGCGGTTCCGCTTTTGCGGTTTTCTGGTCGCTTCTGCGATTTTGTTTTTCATTTTTTTGCTTCTGCGGAAATTATACCGCAGAAGCGGTGTCGCTTCTGCGAGAAATTGACCGCTTCTGTGGTCTAAGTCATCTTCTTCAGTGATATTATACTGCCTCGTTATTTTTCTTTTTTCTTTTTTACTTTCAACCCAATTGTTGGCATCAAAATACAAAATTAATGCACTAAATAAGAACATGATTCAATGGAGACTAAATGTGTGCCGCTTCGCATAAGATTTTCACTTAAGCATTGCGTCGAACATTTTGCGAGCGAGTTAAAATGAAGCCTTCTTCACAAAAATCGGGTACTCAAGACTTCCCACGATTTTTGTCCAATATAAACAGCACACACATGACTACACTCAACCAATTCCCTCACCTCTTAAAGTTAAAAACAAGAATTTAAAACAAACAAGAAGAAAAAGAAAAGAAAACTCAAACAAGAAAAAAAAAATTCTGTTGCACTTGAGCACATAGAGAATGTAAAGTGAGAGATGAGCATTGAGAAGAGGGTTTATAAGATACTACCTGAACTTGTTCAAGGGGAAGAATTACGAGCAAGCTTCGTTGGATTTTTGGAGAATTTTTTTCGTTTTTGGGGAGTTAGGGCAGGGGGAAACAATGAGTGAAGTGCTTTTGAACAAACGAACGTTCAAAATTCTTTTTACAATTAAAAACCTGTCCGAGTTCCGCTTCTACGGAAAATGACCCGCTTCTGCGGTTTTGCTTAAGCGTCTGATGGACCGCTTCTGCGTATGTTTGCGCTTCTGCTATGGATTTTTCGCTTCTACGAGACCGCAAAAGCGGTTTTCACAGAGATTTGTTGGACAGTTTTCTGCAGCTACTGGTTTTGACCCTCCGGACCACTCCGACCTGTTCAAATCAACTCCAAAAAATCTAAAACTTGGCAGATTAGTCAAAAATAATATTCTAAGCTATTCTAAAAAAAAATTCAAAAATGACAAAAAATTTTGAAAAACGATGGGTTGCCTCCCACCAAGCGCCGCATTTAACGTCGTGGCACGACGCAAACAACATTACCACTTTTCTCGCCACTTGGATGATATGAATTGGGCACCTAGATTAGAATCAAGCTTGTGACAACGAGCGATGGGGGGTGGTAAGTTGATGACCGAGCCAATGCTTAAATTCTTCATTTTGCACTTCTTGGCTCTCAAGTGAGGAATGTCATTTTGTTTTCTTGTTTCCTCAAACTGTAAAATGAATGGTATGAGTTTTTCCTCCTCGCAATCCTCCATTGACTCGTGTAGTTCAACTCCCGTATCACCACACAATTCCAACGTTGAAAAATGCTTGGAATGTGACCTCAAACCTTCACTTTGTAATTTTTCTTGGACTTTGACATCCTCATTTTCCCCCGAACTAGAGTCAATCTCAACCACATTTGCATTTACACCGGTTGACTCTAATTCCATATTTTTCTTGGCATCATTAGTACTCATGGAGTCGGTTGGCGGATGTTCAATTCTTGACTCCTCAAAGTAAAGCTCACTTTCTTCCTCGGAATTGGACTCTTCTTGGCTTTCTTCCACACTCTCAAGTTGGTGGGCATAGTGAGCCTCAACCAATATTTGCATTTGATCTTCCAAAGTGCGGATGTGTTCATCATTGTGTGCCAAACTTTGTTTCAAGTCCTCGAGTGCAAAGTTGTGCTTCTCCTCATTTTCAAGAATGGTCTCCAACATGAGCATCATTCTCTCATTTTGAGCATTTGAGAGTTCTTCTTGGTTTTGATCAAGTGCCAAGGAAGGATTTTCACTTTCAATGTCCAAGGAAGATTCTTGGTTTTCATTTACTTCCGAGGCTTTTTGAGCCCTTGAGGCTTCGATCATTTCATCCATTTGGGAGTGCAATCTTTCAAGCGCCAAGTCATTTTGGAGACTATTCTCCAAAAGCTCCTCCAAGGCATTTTGCTCCTCATTGCCTTTGTCAAGTAAACACTCCAACATAAGCTTGAACTCTCCATTTTGGCCATGCTCAACTTCTTTCATCTCCATAGCCCTATAATTCTCATCAAAACAAGTAGAATCATCATAGTAGGGGCTTGGGGAAGGGAAGGACAAATATGCACAATAATCCCAATGACCATTTTGGCCACCACACTTATCACAAATACTCCACTCATGGGTTTGAAATTGTGCGCACAATCCACCCCCGGGAGAATTTAAACAATTTTGCCACGAGTGTGGTCCTCCACAATAAGGACAAGGATCATCAAAGTATGAACAACTACCATCCGACCAATTTTCATTGTACGATGCCATTTTTCAAAATTAAAAAAATAAACAAGAAAAATAGACCAAGGTAAGAAAAATTAATTACACAAATATTCACAAGTTTGGACCAAAGCACTTTCGCTTACTTCTCAAACAACCTAAATTACGCCAAATTGTTCCCCGGCAATGGCGCCAATTTTGGTGACGTCCAAATCCATTGCTAAAAAGCAATAGACACGGTCGCAGCAATATAATTTACCCAACTATGAGTCGGGGTCGAATCCCACAGAGAACAATGTGTAGGCGATTAGGCATGTAAGAAAATTATCGCTTATCGCGCAATGACAAACACTAAGAATTTTGGTTTGAAAAGTTTTTTATATCTAAATGCGGAAATGTAAACTAACCTAGAAAGCAAGTAAAATGATCAATGGCTACAAGTATGAATGCATCGGGAATTACATTCAAGTAACGATCCAATGTATTTCATGATTTTACAAATATGAGCGAGTTTATGTTAATTAGCCACGGATAATAATTCTTAATTAGCTTCTTCCGAAAACTAACAAGACTTCCTAATTGAATTATCCCTAATAACAATTAGAAGATTAAGCACACCCGGAAGGCTACAAGTAGTTCAATCCTATCCCTAGGTAGAATCTATAAAATGAGGGTTAACGCCTCAAGTTCTTGTTAATTAATCTTTCCCAACCCCAAACTATTTTTCCCAAAATCAATTCGGAGTTAATGGGCGAGTCCTAGGGTTAGCTAATCCCTTTGGAAACATTAAAGAACAAGAATAATTAAAGTAACAATAACTCACTTCATAAATATATAAAAATCATTCAATACATAAGCACAACAAGGTATTTAATCCACACTTTAAATATGAATACTTCCATAAACAAGGTTCAAGTGTTGGAAATAAATACTACACACTTAAATATTCAATACAAAGCAAGGAAATGAAGAAATAAACATAAATGGGTAAGAAAATCTTAACCCCAAGCTTCAATCTTCAATCTTCAAGACCCAAGTGTGTATGCAAAAACCCTAGCTTCCAAAATTGTTCTCTCTAGTCTATGAGGACTGAAAATAAGCCAAATATTTCTAAAATGTCTGCTTGGACGAGTATAAAAACGATTTGGGGATTACAAGCATGAAATTCCATTTTTGCCTCAGGCTTGATGCACTGTTTTCGCATCTGCGGAATAATAACCGCAGTTTCGGTTCTGCAAAGGTGGAAACATTAACGCAGAAGCAAAAATCCATAATAGTGCCAGTGACCGCAGAAGCAGAAAATTGAGCGCTTCTGCGCTTCCGCAAAAGCGGTTCCTTCCTTACCATCCAAATCCGCAGAACCGGTTCTACAATCGCAGAAGCGGAAGTCACTTCTACGGCCATTGCTCCATAGAAGCGGAATTCACTGGATGTTTTTGGCATGATTTCACCTTCTTTTTGCTCAACTCCACTTCTATTCAATTCGAACCACTTCGTAGCATCATTTACCTGAAAATCTAACAATAACCACCATAAACAACCTCATTTAATAATTAAATGGACATAAAAGCTAAGGAAAAGAGGCTAGAGTGAGTGGTAAAATCACCACTCATCATACTTTTTCGAGATTAGATGGGATACTCATTGAGTACATGTTGTTTACGTACTCATACTACATTTCTGTGCATTTTTGTTGCATAGGTATATGTAACTTTAGCGGCCTACTGGGCGTAGCAGCACGGATGAATCTGGGACTAGGTGAGCTGCATTATTCGAGACGGCTGCAGCGAGTATAGTCCATTCCAGTATACTGTATTTACTTCCCGTCCACTGTATTCTAGACGGATTTTGTATTTTATTTCCATGTCAGTAGATATTCATGCACTTGTGATACCGGGTTCTGGGAGGATTTTTGAATTATTAAATGTTAATTTTGTTAAAGATTTTGTAGTTGTTTCCGTAAATTTTATTATTCGTTATTTAATGTGTGAAGAAAAATGATTTTGACAATACAAAAATGGGAATTTAATTGAGTATTTTTGTTGGCTTGCCTGACAGTGGTGTCCGGCGCCACCACGACCCTTAGTGGATTTTGGGTTGTGACAACATGGTACTAGAGCACTAGGTTCCTAGGGTCTCACGAGTCATGAGCAAGTTTATTAGAGTCTCGCAGATTGGCACGGAGACGTCTGTACTTATCCTCGGGTGGCTGGGACTGTTAGGAGTAGTTCCCTTCTTGATTCCTTATTGTGCGATTTGATTTCCTGTGAGGCTTATGCCTTTGTTTCTTTCCTACTCAATCTTATGCGACGCGAACTGCTTGTTATAAATCGAAAATTTAATAACCGTAATGGTACTACAGATGTGATACAGGATATTTCTCCTGGTATAGCTGATCGGATTATTATCATCGCTTTATGGAAGAATATTTTATTCTTTCAATCCAGTAACGGTACTTCTGAGGGCTCTGGGGCCAGGCACAAGTTGCCACGATGCTTATGAACAATTGTTCCGCAGTATTGTTATGATGTTATCAAGTTTGCCTATGTATCGGGGCAATTAATGACTTGAAGGGAGGTTTACTCAATGCATAATCAAGAGATTCAGTATTTTATTCCTGGTAGGGGAAAGGCAATCGGACTATGGATGGTCAGGTGTGGGCTGGTGGAAGTAATGAGACTTGGTATTTACAAACCTGGTGGAGCTTTCTTCTGTGATGGGGGTGTCGTCGCCCTAATTGAACATACTAAGTTTGTCGGTGTTATGATCTGCTACAATTCGCCTTTGGGGCAAGATATTGCAAAATAGTATTAGAGATGCAACTGTTGGATATCACAAGGTGCGGTGGTTCAGGATTGAATCAGTATTTCTAATGTTGATGGTTCGATAAAGATGACCTTCAGAAAGGTTTAAAGTTAGCAGCAACTATGGGTTCAAGTGCCATGAAGTTAGATTTTATTTAAGACAGCCACTGAATATCAAAGGAAGAGGAAGGACATGTAGGAAGCATCAGGCGGTGTTCAAAATTATAAAAAGGCCAAGTATATGTAGCGAAGTCGAGTAGTCGATTAAGGTGATGAGTTCCGCCAAATTAGGAGAGTGGCGGAGTTGCGTATGGGCTTTGCAGTGGGATGACCACGTACCTTAAGGAGGGTTTGGAGCGATTTGAGAATACTAGTGCTTGGTTATTGGGGTCTACGGATCTAGTTTGAAGTAGAGATTCTTGTGTGGCAGGAGATTTAATATAACGGAAAGGAGCTGCTTAAGTGAAGAAGGATGCAGCATAACATTGAATTAGAAGGATGTTGCTGCGCATTTAAACGATGTCCACGGGGGGTAAATGGACCAGTGCAGGTGGAGAGTGAGCTCAGACTCAGGATAGGTTATTGATGTCGTAGTGATTGTACCCCGTGCAGCAGCGTTGGAAGATGTCGAGGAGAGCTTTTATAGGTGGGTTACCCAAGTGGCAAGTTAGCGGTCGTGTGGTTGGCGAGGCTTTTGCGAAGAATTCTATCGGATATATAGCAAAGAGATNAGATGGGTTATTGATGTCGTAGTGATTGTACCCCGTGCAGTAGCGTTGGAAGATGTTGGGGAGAGCTTTTATAGGTGGGTTACCCAAGTGAGCAGGTTAGCGGTCGCGTGGTTGGCGAGGCTTCTACAAAGAATTCTATCAGATATATAGCAATGGGATAGGTTGTGCAAATATGATTGATGAGCCAAAATATAAGAAGAGGTTTTACAGAAAGATTTCGAGAACTTTGGCGGTTGGCTGCACGAGGTTATGTCAATAAGAGATAAAGAGGACGGGTGAATTCCAGATTTGTGAAATGATGGCTTCATGCTTAGTGGGAGAGTCCCACCACTAATGATTGGGTTGCATGGTTAACTACTTGCGAGATTTTTGGCTATTAGCATATCGATGGGCTATTTCAGCTATGGGAAACGACCATAAGTGGTAATTTAATCAACGAAGTATAAAAGGTGGGCTATCGTTGTCCTTATTGTCCCATGTTCAGACTTGGAGGAAGATTTAGGATTTTGTTTTGTATAGTTGTGGGTTCCAAGGGAAGTATTTCGGCATGTTCTTTGCCAAGGGGGTATTCATGTGATGGAAGACTCATGGATTTGATTATATTCGGGGCCAAGTCAGAGCAGGTGGCTCTCAACAGCGGTCATGGTAAATTCACAAGATGAGGTGTGATGCCTAATGATTTTGGGCGTATGGTTACGGGTAAGAATCAATCTTATAGCAGCTTATGAGAAGAGGCATAGAATGTTCTGTGATGTTTTGGCTTATGATATAGCAATTCGGAGGTGTGAAAATAGTTTGTGGGATTTGAAACAGCTTGGTCTCGCGATTCAAAGTTTCTCGGGGTGAGTGCAAATAGAGTATGGTAAGTGTTGGATGGAGTTATTATTGTTTCTATGGCAATCAAGGATAAATTGGACGAAGATATATTGGTTAACCATAATTGAGTTGGCATATTGGTGGTGGAGATCAGTTCCTTCCGTGTGATCAAGTTATGCAAGTGATTTGTGATGGTGCGTATGAGGCTTGTTAGCAGATGTAGACGATATTATTCAGGAGCATTCTTCTATTATGGCTTGTTATGTGGAAGCAGAATCCGGAAGGGCTATGGTGCCTTAGACCACTACCTAGATGTTTGCATGTTCTATGGTTATAAGAATTTTCCTGTATGTTGCTATGTTTCTCCTGAAGTGAGTTTGAAAAGCTTTTATATGATGAAGTGTTGACCTATTAGTGGTTCCAAAGTTAAGATAAGAATTATGTCCTATTGTACATTGGCATGTCGGGTGCAGTGAGTAGTATGGAATTTGAAGTGAGAATCAAGGTGGCAGTTCGGTGTGGACAAGTATGTCACAAGCTCGGATGAGAGGGAAGGGAGTTTTGATGTTTAAAGTAAGTAGGTATTGTCTTCAGCGTCACCTGAGATCGGTGTTCTGTAAGAAGGGCTTATATTATGGTTAATAATTCTTGATCGCTTTTCAGCATTGGTGCGGCCGGTGGTAGGAATGTATGGACCTGTTATGTGTTTCGAAAGGTTGTGGGAGCGCGTCCAACAAGAAGATTGTATAAGTGTGACATGTTGTCACTTGATTGATTAAAGATTTAACCCCAGTATGGAGATTTGTGACGATATCGATAAATTGAGAATATATTCCTGGAGGGCACTCAGTTACTAAATTGTGGACGGTGGATGAGTACTCCAGTTATGACGGGTGTTCTTTTGTGTTATGAGGAGAGGGAAATTAGTATGGTCCTTCGAAGGGTTATTGTCTTAGTTTGATATGATCAGGATCGACTTAAGGTCGGTAGATGGATCTAAATGTGGATATGGGCTTTGTCAGGCCAATTATTTTCATTTCAGCAAAGCGCTTCTTATGGAAGAATGATCGGGGTGTTATGTGGTCATTAGCAATTTCATGTAATGATGTATTGCGTCGTGCGAGTTGTGAGACTGTTTGTTGAATTGCTTATGCGATGAGGATCCGCATAGAAATGATGTTATATGAGCCAAAATGGCTCTTGAGATTCACACCTCAGTTGTGCTTGAATTTTGTAGCCTATAATGCTATCTGCTCCCTCAGGGATGGTATTATGCACCTAGCGTGCTTGTGACCGAAATTCAGTATTTTATTATAATGAGCAAATTTAGCTTGACGTGCATCTCCTTATGTGAGATCTATGTGTGGATCGGGTGGCAAGCCGCCATGGGTATGCTATTTGGATCAGGTTGCGAGCTACAACAGTATGATGCTGAGTAAAGTTCCCTATATCTGCCTTTATGTGTTTTGTTTGCTATTTTTTTTGGAGGAAAGCTTGTATTAGCTGTAAACAAGCGTTGCTTGTATTATTCGCGAGCGTGGTGTCTGTTTAGTATGTTGCCCGCGTCGCAGGTGTGATTCGCGAGCGGGGTAATTGGATCTCCTTTTCATAGTTCACTTTTCTTTTTCCTTGTATCGCATTCGAATCTGTAGCCTATTGGCGCACTTTGGCATCATTTGAGACTTTTGGTCATGTCCGGGGTGGCACATTGCTTGAGTAGTTCATACTGGGTGAGATGAGATTATTGGTTTTAAGATCCGTACAATCCAAGTATATGAAGTACAATTAAGGAGCTAAGGCCATTATTTGGCCCAGAATGCAGTGATGGTTCTTGACATGAGTATAGACCCAATAGATTGTTGATTCGGTAGTTGGTTATGAATTTCTGCACATCTCTCCTATCATGGCGGTATTGTCAGAGTTGGAGTAAGACCTACGTCTGTCATGAGGTGCAATGGGAGCACCAGGTTCGTGGAATTTCGACTAAATGTATCGAAAAATGTTATTGTGTTCCGACGAGCAAAGCGATACAAGGTGTGAATTTAGCAAAATTATGCAGTCATGTTTGGGTACAACATGTAGTAATTGATATGGTGATCGTATGTTGGAAACAGGCTTGGAAGATAATTCCAGATGTTGGAATTGGGCTCTAAGGCTTGTCTGCTTGAATAAAAGGGAATATCTTCAGAAATGATTAAGCTAACGGGCTCAATCGGGTTATGGAAGCACGGAAAGGTGCAAGAGGTGTCAAACAGTGATTTCAGACTACTTCAGTGTAGTTTTCAACACGTTCGAATACAAACATATGTTTAAGTGGGAGAGAATGTAACGACCCGACCGGTCGTTTTGGGCTCTAGCACGTCGTTCAGCAGTCTGAGACCATGAACAACTTCATTTCAAGTATTGTGACTTGTACGTGTGGTCAGAATTGAATTTCAGGAAGTCCAGAGTTGATCTGGAAGGAGAGTTCTTATTTCGGAAGCTTAAAGTTGAAAGAATGAACTAGAATTGGAATTTTGAATAAACGACCTCAGAATCGAGATCTGAAGATTCCAGCAGGTTCGTATGATGATTTCAGAGTTGGGCGTATGCCCGTTTTGGGCTTTGGATGACCCGGGAGTGTTTTGGTGCCTATTGAGGAAGTTAGCATTTTAGAAGAAATTTCATAAGTTTGGCTTGAAGTGCATTTCGGTGTTATCGCTGTCTGTTTGAGATTCCGAGACTGTGAATAGCTCCGTATAGTGATTCTGGAGTTGGGGGCACTATCAAAAGTGAATTCGGAGGTCTGTAGGTCATTTTGAAGTCATTTGGCTAAAGATGGAAAATTGAAGATTTTGAGATGTTTGACTGGAAGTGGACTTTTTGATATCGGGGTCGGAATCTGATTCTGAAACTTGAGTGGGTTCGTAATGTCGAAGATGACTTGTGCGCAAAATTTGAGGTCAATCGGACGTGATTTGATAGGTTTAAACATCGAAAATAGAAGTTAGAAATTTTAAAGTTCATTAAGTTTGGATTGGAGGTCGATTAATGATTTTAGCATTGTTTGATGCAATTTGAGGCCTCGAGCGAGTCCGTAATGTGTTTTGGGATTGGTCGGTTTGATTGGTTGGGGTCCCCGGGGCCTCGGGTGAATTTCGGGTGATTAACAGATCGAAATTGTAATTTTTGGGCAGCTGAAGAGTCTGGTTGCTGGTATTTTCGTTTCTGCGGTGGGATAACCGCAGAAGCGGCATCGCAGAAGCGGAAAGGTCACCGTAGAAGCGAAGTTTTTGTCATGGGCTCAAGGACCGCAGATGCGGTCAAGGTTCCACAGAAGCGGGACCGCATCTGCGGAATGCTGGTCGAAGAAGCGGAAGAAGGCAACTTGGAGTGGACCGCAGATGCGGTCAGAGTTCCGCAGAAGCAGGACCACATCTGCGGGAGGCTTGTCGCATAAGAGAAAATGGGAAGCCTAGGGAGGACCACAGAAGCAGTAATTTAACCGCACCTGCAGAACTGCAGAAGCGATCAGGGGACCGCAGGTGCGGAAATACCTGGAGGCAGAATTGTTTTAAATGCGGGATTTGGCCATCCTTCTCCCATTTTTCTCTTGGCATGGGCGATTTTGGGGAGCTTCAAGATGGTATTTTCGTTTTCAACGATAAGGTAAGATATCCCCACCTACTTTGAGTTAAATACTTCAATTATGTATGGATTTGAGCATGAAATTGGTAGAAATTTGGGATTTTTGGTAGAAAGACCTAGAATTTATATTCTTGGAATTTCACAGCGATTTTGGGTATGGAATTTAGAGAAAATCATATATTTGAGTTTGTGAGGCCATGGGTAAACTTATTCTTCAAAAAATTTCGGATTCCGGGCACGTGGGCCTGAGGGTATTTTTGTCAACTTTTTGATCGGGGTTAGGAATTGCTATAAATTGGATTATAATGAGTACCTTAGCATATATTAATGGATTTACATAATTATTGGCTAGTTTTGGAGCGTTGTGCATTTATTCCAGTCTTTGAAAGGGCGTGGAATGCCGGTTATGGATCTTCGGAGCGAGCTGAGTCTCCTTTCTAACATTGTAAGAGGGAATTGTCCCCATAGGTGAAATAATTGATTATGTGCTCCTATTTTTGGGGGCTACGTATGCACGCGGTGATGAGAGTCCGTGCGTAGCTACTATTATGCTATTGTCTGGGTATTTAGGACCCAAAATCATGCTTACTTGGATTAATTGTAAGCTCATTGACCGCTTGGATTGCTTAAATCACATTGAATTAGTAAATGAATTTCAAAAAGGATTAAACTTTAATTTCTTAAATTGTTAAAAAGAGGACTGGCTTTTAATTGGACAAATGCTCCCTGCTAAATCCTTAATTGGCTATTTGAGCATGTATTTTTATGTGAACCTGCGTTATTTGATTGATTCGCGAGCAGGGTGATTGTTTATTTTATGCTGACCGCATCGCATGGATAGTTCGTGAGCGAGGTAATAGATACATCTATGCTTCGAGCCGTTCGACCCTCGGCAGTGCACTGTTTAGATTTTTGTTGGAGCGGTCCATCGACCTCGGGATGATTTGCGCATGATATATATTGTTGCCTGAGAATTTTAAATGTTGATATTCCCTGTCATGGCTTGAGATAAATTGATATGATAATGAAAAGTAAACCTTGAAAATACTTTATTATTTGTTAAAGGTGTTTACCTGTTTTCCGACTTCGTGAGTTAGAACTACTTTATAAATCCATGATTTCCTCACATTTTTAGTATATTTTTATTTGACCTCTAGAAAGTGTTGAAGTCCACCTCTCGTCTCTACTTCTTCGAGATTTGACGAGATACTCATTGTGTACATGTTGTTTACGATACTACACTTCTGTGCATTTTTTTTGCACAAGTATATGTAACTCTAGCAGCCTACTGGGCGTAGTAGCACGGATAAATCTTGGACTAGGTGAGCTACATTATTCGAGACGGCCGCAGCGAGTACAGTCCCTTCCAGTATACTATATTTACTTCCTATCCACTGTATTCCGGACGGATGTTGTATTTTATTTACTTGCCAGTAGATGCTCATGCACTTGGGACACCGGGTTCTGGGAGGGATTTTTAATTATTAAATGTTAAGTTTGTTAAAGATTTCGCGATTGTTTCCGTAAATTTTATTATTCGTTATTTAATGTGTGAAGAAAAATGATTTTGACAATACAAAAATGGGAATTTAATTGAGTATTTTGGTTGGCTTGCCTAATAGTAGTTTCCAGCGCCACCACGACCCTTAGTGGATTTTGGGTCGTGACATTGGGCGACATGGCTCAAGATTTTGTTCGACACTTTCAACAGAAATTAGACATTACCCCAGACTGCTCCTCACTATCTCAGTTGGAAAAGAAACCCAAGGAAAGTTTTATGGACTTTTGGCTCAGATCGAACGAACAAGTTGCTCGGGATAGTCCTCCCATTGATAGAAAAGATTTTGCTGAGCCTCGCCAACGAAAGGATGGTCGAGTGGGCATTCCCGCTCAACGCTTTCAGCCTTAATACCGACCTCATGAACATCCCCAAACTCCACATAATCCACACCAATATTATCCGCTAAACAACATCCGACCATCTTTCTAACCACTAGGTCACTCCCTAGGGCGAGCACCAGCATCTCAAAATTCTCGTGCACCTTCACAACATTTTCAAGCATCCAACAATCCTAGAAAATTGAGGCATAGAGATATACAAAGTGAAAAAGGTAATTTCATGCCCATCGGAGAATCCTACACAAACTTGTTTGAGAAGTTAAGACATTCTGACCTGATTGAGCCGCTCCCCGACTATACTCCGGACCCATACGCAAAAGGTTTTGATCCTACTGTACGATACATGTACCACTCTAATGTCCAAGGTCATAGCGTTGAAGATTGTCGTGCTATGAAAAGGGAAATAGAAAGAATTATCCAAGAAGGGATAATTGTGATCAAGGACAGTGACAGGGAGCATGAGAATTCTCTTGGGAACTTGCTGAATAAAGTTAATTGGTAATGGTCTTGGTAATATTGATGTGTAACTCAGTGGCTAAGATGCCGAGCTGGGTAATTGGAAATATGCTCTTTCTTCGCTAGCCAGGGAAGAGTCTTGGTGGTTTATTTTGTTGTCATTTCTGTTGTCCGATTTATTTCAGGGTTGTAATACGGAAATTGTCTTATGGCTCAAACCCGTTTATTCCAGGGTTTTAACCCTAGTTTAGTGCTTGTTTTGAAGTTCAAACCCCTTCACCGTTTGTCTAATGCAATTTTCTGTTTTATGTTATTTCTAGTCATTTCTGTTTAGTTCTCTTCTCCTTTTATAGTTCTCTTTTTGCCCGCTCTAGTGATATGACATGCACGCATAATTCTAGGTCTAGTCTTAAAAGTTGGTTTAATCATGAATCAGTGAAATAATTTTGAAGATTACAGGGACATTTGAGGTAAATAAGTATAGATTTGAACATTTTGAGATCATTTGAAGCCAAACCATATGAAACTGGGGTAGATAATTTGGGAAGTTAATAGGGTGGCAATAATTCGTTAAAGGAAAGGGCATACCTGACGATTTGAAGCAAGCAACATTGAGTTCAAGTGCACCTCAAGTAACAAGATAAAGTTAAGGAAGTTTTCTCCGAATTGATGGAGGATATCCACTGTGAAAAGGGAATCACCCAACGAGGGTTGTGTACATGACAAGGCGCTAAAGAAAAGTGGAAGGCATATCAGTGATATCAACGTTAAAGCCGCAAAAGAAATATTGTGCATGATCTTCAATTTTCATTTCAAGTTGCATGTGTTGTACTTGGCATTTTCAGGGATTGGGAGGCCCCTTTTCAGCTACCCAAACACTTATAGCATTTGATACCCTATTGAGCTTGTACTAGTTTCTTTGACCTCACCTCTTTTGGAATCAAGTTAGAGTCAAAATAAAAAAATATTTATGTCCCAACAGGTTTATTTGAAAAGGTTCATACCAAAGGAAAATTAAAAAAAAAAAAGAGAAAAGAAAAAGGAAAAAGAAAAAGATAAGGCAAATAGTAACAAAAAGTAATTTTGTGAATTACGTTTGACCTGATTCTTGTCACCACAAGATACGTAGGCAGCCTCACGATTCAGTCATACCAAATAAAATATTTCATATTCCCACAAAGTGGAGAGTAGGGCAGTCTTTTTTTAATCGCTCCATCAAAAGAAAAGAAAACAAAGAATCAAGTTCCTTTGTTTTAGAAATTGGGGCAAAGTTTTTAGAATGGATTCCAAAAGTTGTAAATAAATTAACCCCGTTGTCTTAGTTATTTTGAGCCTCTATGATATCCTTTCTTTCTAACCCTGTCCAAAAGCCACATTATAGTCCAAAAAGACCTCCCAAATAATCTTTGAGAGTGTTGAGCTAGCCATGCCTGGAGCACATGATAGTTTTACTGTGGTTGATGCCGTGCCATCTGCAGAATTAGAGGAAATAAGAAGAAAAGAACAAAATGAGAGAGTCTTATTGGTGAAAACCTTCACATGCACCATAAGGAGACGGTAAGTTGAGAGAAAGAACAAAATGAGAGAGGCTTGATGGTGAAAACCCTTCGGGCACCACAAGTCGAATAGGGATCGTGCATCATATTGGATAATCAGAGCATTGAAGCCCAGTTTCACGTTCTAGAGGTACAACAAGAGTGGAACATCAGACTTATTTGACAGATTAGGCCACTTAATCCACAGGTGCATGTCATGGTCATTAGAGTTGGTATCCACATCTGATAGGTTTCTACTTTGTAGTTTTCTTGTTATGAATCATCTCTTTCTATTATCCTTTACTCTATTCCTTTTGTCTCGTTTACTTCTTCTTCCCGAGTCTGTTTGGTCAGAATAAGTGAGAAATGACTTCAAAATTCGCCACCAGCTTTTTAATTGTGCAAAACTGGATCTGGCTAGCACATCAAAGTGTCATAAGTCAGGAAAGAACAGCAAACACACTGAGTTGTTAAAAATCAACATGTGTTGGGATTCATGTAAAATATAAAGGTTTGGTGTATATCATTCATGAATAATGCAACAGATGGAGGGTATTGGGTGAACGGATCAAAGGTATTATCTGGGATAAGATTGACCAAGAAAGTAGTTAACCAGTGACAAACAAGGCCTTCCAAGAAGAAATCAAAGTTATCATGGCAAGTGAAGGAGCAATAGACCTCAAGGCCAAGGCTAGTGATTTAAGTCAGGAAAGAACAACATGCACACTGAGTGGATGAAAATTGACATGCTTTGGGATTCATGAGAAACACAAAGGTTCAGTACATGTCAATGCAAGAGCACAATGCAAAATATGAATGATATTGGGTTTTGAACGGATCAGAGGTATTCTCTGTGATAAAGGTGATAGAGAAAAGTGGTTAGTCAATAAAATAAGCTAGGTATTTCAAGTTTAAACCGAAGTTACCATGGGAAGTGAAGGAGCAATCGCCCTCAAAGTTCAAGGACACAAACCAACCACCATGTTTAAATTCATAAGTTTTTTTTGGTTGAAATAGGGGCAAGAAATTTTGTTCATTTCGGAGAAACCCTCTGTAAAGAAAAGCAAGCACTAGGCAGGTTTGACCATAAATTCTCAGGATTCTCCCTGATAATGGGACTTAGTTAAAATTAAATACAATCATAAATAACAAGATCTAGCATAAGTCTTACCCCAAAAGAATTGTAGGTTGTCTTTGAAGTTTTCATTCTTAGAATAAGATTCAATTCGACATTTTAGAACCCTCCTGAATAATGGGACCTAGCTTTAAGAATTCCATTAGATAACAAGATTTAGTGGAAGTTCTGCTGTAAGGGAGTATAATTTAGCATTAAAATTATCACTCTTAAGATAAAACTTGATTTTGATTTTCAGGACCCTCCTGGATAATGGGATGTCGTTTTAAGAGTGTCTTAGATAACAAGATTAAACAGAAGTCATACCTTTAGAAAATATAATGTAGCTTTGAAACAGGCATTTTACTAGGAATTTTCAGGACCCCCTGGATAATGGGATCTATCTTTCAAACTCTTAGGGATACTTGGTAACATGATTCAATTAACACTCACGGATATGCCCGGCTACCAAACTGGGGCAAAACATTTTCTTTTGTTTTGTCTATTTTGTTGAAGTCAGGTGCCCATATGAAGAATAGGAAGAACAACACGGGTTTTAAGGATAGAAAGCAGTTTAGGGTCAAGCAATCAGGCACTCATTTGGGGAAACAAGGAAAGATAATTCAAAGGAAAAGCAGTCGCAAGAGGAAGCAATTCAAGTTCAGCAATCAGGAGCCCACCTGGAGAACACAGGGAAAACAAATTGAATTCAAAGGGAAAGCAATTCAAGTGCTGGTAATCAGGAGCCCACCTGAAGAATGAAGGGAAGCAACAATTCGAGTGTTGGAAGTCAGGAGCCCACCTGGAGAACGAAGGGAAGCAGTAGTTTAAGTGTTGGTAATCAGGAGCACGCTTGGAGAATGAAGGGAGGAAGTGGTTCAAGTGTTGGTAACCAGGAGCCCTGAACGGTGCGGACTCAACCCTTGGGAAGAGTGGGCGCTAACAACTTTTACCCGATAGTGGTTTCGGGGTCAATTTCCTCAGGGAGCTAGTTATGGGAGTCGAGTCTTTGCGAAGTCTAGGAAAGTGTTTTGGCTCCTAATTTTTGCTTCTATCATTTTTGGTTTTTTTTCCTATTATTTATCAACTAAATTTATCAACTACAATTGTAAACTAAAGTATGCTAGATAATAATGCTAGTTATATGCAATTAGAGAGAAAGCACTAGGGTCGTAGCACTCGCCCAGGTGACCAATTAACGGGTATAGAATTCTAATGTAAAGATGACAATATGGGATATATGGATAACCGTTGCACTAAGCACTCACTCTCACACCTCTCGCTAGAGAGAGTGATTTTGCCCAATTGACTTTCTCGAGACCAATTGGGTAGGCTAATTTGCCTAAGCAACTAATGGTTCAAGTAGGGTAATTACTCTCTCGAGGTTTAACCCGTTACTTGGGACTACCATTCTCATGGGTCCATCCCAAATCCTTGTTGGGTTAATTCTGAGGTCATAGACTCTCTTTCTCAAGTAGAGTCAAGACCCACTAAGATAGACTTAGTGTTTCCAACCACCAAATCCAAGTGAAAACATACAATTAACCCAAATACCAAACACCCACAATCATCCAAACATTAAGCAAAAACACTCATTAATTACCCACACTAGGGTTGAGCCACAACCCTAGCTAATGGGTTTAGCTAGACACGAAAGTAATAGAAATAGAAGAAATAGTAGAAGAAATTGACATAATTATTAACTACTAAATTAAACCACGTGAATCCACGCTAAATGTATGAGAAAATTGCCTAAAATAGGCTAATACAAGTTGTCTCGGGCTCAGCTGCTCAGATAGATTAAAAAAACTCACCTAAAAAAGTAAAATATTCTATTTATACTACACAAAAAAAATCGGACACAAATACCCCTGAGGGTCTGTTGCGGACCGCATAGAAATGTCATGCGGCTGCGTAGGGTAATTGATCTTCAACTTCTGGCTTCTGGACTTGAGGATGCGGACCGCGTAGAAATGTCACGCGGCCGCATAGGCAAGGTCACGCGGACCGCATAGAAATGTGCGCGGCCGCACAAGGCAACTGATGCGGACCGCATAGAAATGTGCTGCGGCCGCACTGTGTAAATCATCCTTGCAATGACTCTCTGATCTTTCATCCACGCGGACCACACTGATTTGGTGTGCGACCGCATGGAATTTTTCCTTAGAAATTTTAACCTCTGATCATCTTCTTTGCGGAGCGCATGGAAATGGATTGCAATCCGCGTGGATCTTCTTCACAAAATGCCTCTCTGAACTTTTCTGCGCGGCCGCATGACAAAACAGTGCGGACCGCGCAGCTTGGGCTGACATTTGACTACTCTCTGAACATTCCTGTGCGGCCGCATGACAAAACAGTGCGGTCCGCACATGTTTCTTTTTCCCAAGTTTCAGTTATCTTCTGGCGCTTGGCAGGTTTCACTCCTCTTTGAGCCGATTTGTGATATTCATCATCTAGTCGCTCAAACCTGCATTCAAACTCAACTTATAAGCAATTCAGGACTAATCAAAAGCACTTTATGCACAAAGCTTAGGTAAGAATGGGTATAAAACATGCACAATTCACAGTTATCAAGCCCTCCTGGAGAACGAAGGGAACAACAACTCAAGTGTCGGTAATCAGGATCCCACCTGAAGAACAGAGGGAAGCAGCAATTTAAGTATTGGTAATTATGATCCCACCTGAAGAACGAAGGGAAGCAATTCGAGTGTTGGTAATCAGGAGCCCGCATGGAGAACGAAGGGAAGCATCAATTTAAGTGTCGGTAATCAGGAGCCAACCTGAAGAACAAAGGGAAGCAACAATTCAAGTGTTGGTAATCAGGAGCCTACCTGAAGAACAAAGGGAAGCAGTTCAAGTGTTGGTAATCAGGAGCCTATCTGAAGAATGAAGGGAAGCAACAATTCAAGTGTCGGTAATCATGAGCCCACCTGAAGAACGAAGGGAAGCAACAATTTAAGTGTTGGTAATCAGGAGCCCACCCGAAGAACGAAGGGAAGTAGCAATTCGAGTGTTGGAAGTCAGGAGCCCACCTGGAGAACGAAGGAAAGTCGTTTAAGTGTTGGTAATAAGAAGCCCACCTGGAGAACGAAGGGAAGCAGCAATTTAAGTGTTGGTAATTAGGAGCCCGCTTGGAGAGCGAAGGGAAGCAGTTCAAGTATTGGTAATTAGGATCCCGTCTGGAGAACAAAGGGGAGCATCAATTCAAGTGTCGGTAATCAGGAGCCCACCTGAAGAACGAAGGGAAGCAATAATTTAAGTGTTGGTAATCAGGAGCCCACCTGGAGAACGAAGGGAAGCATCAATTCAAGTGTTGGTAATCAGGAGTCCACCTGGAGAACAAAGGAAACCAGCGGTTCAAGTGTTGGTAATCAGGATCTCACCTGGAGAACAAAGGAAAAGCAGCAAGTTTCAAAGGAAGACAGGTCGAGTATTGGCAATCAAGCGCCTACCTGGAGAATAAGAGAATTCACTTCAGAATGCAATTCAAGTAAAAAAAAAAAAGGAAGCTCGCGGCAAGAATGCGAGTCAACAGTCCGAGGTGATCAACAGAAACTAGTCACAATAAAGAAAAAAAAAGAGAAAGGCAAGAAGTTAATCCAAATGCAGAAGTTGATGAAAGATGTGGACTGCTCAAGACATGGACGAGGTCACAAGCACTGCATGCCTGGTCTTGATCCAAAAAGCTGAAGAAGGATGAACTAGCACCTGCAACTAGCAAGCGTCAATGTTCAAATCTAAAGTCTGCATGAAGAACCACTCAAGACTCAAGATAAAAATTCAGAAGACTTATAAATAGGAATCTTGTAACTCGTAGTTGACAGGCTTAGCTAGTCTTTTTCATGTTTTGATTTTTGATGTAATAACAGGACCACGGACCAGAACCTCGAAGGAACAACACCTCAACCGGCTCTCCACCTCAGTATACTCCATCATCTCACTCACCTCCAGTACTAAACTGACCTGATTCCTTTATAGCCAATGATATGTAGGCAACCTCGGAAGCAAGGTTCGGTCAAACTTTTTTAAACTGCTTCCAAATGGAGTTTCAAACGAACAAAAATTTCTTGTAGTTGCTCACTTTATCTTTGCCCGAAACTCTTTATGTTTTCGAGTGAGCAGCTAATTTTTGACAATGTTTGAATTTATTTCCACTCACTACTCACTTTCCCCATTTTCTCTACTCATTATCCACTTTCCTCACATTCCCTACTCATATTTCCCGCTCTCACCAAAAATATTTCCTCCACCCACTCTTCATCATTCTCCCTACATATAACACACACGTCAAGAACTTTATTCCAGAGATCCGCGGCAGCCATTTAGCTCCCCTAGGAGAAGCAGCAGCACCTCTCCAAAAATAGAGATTTATCCATCTTTTCCATATCCAGACTCTTACCTCACCTCCTCTCAAAAAGCTTCAGTCATACCCTCTTCAAAACACCCCTATCGCCACCTCCAAAACCAGTCATAAAACAGACCCTGTCAAGGTCGTTTGCTGCAGTATTCTGTCCGGATCAAGTTGAGTTTGCTGCCGTCGTTCAAGCTCCAGTCTTGTTTCGAGGTTTTCGTACATTTAGCTCAAGTAATCTAGCCAGTTGTTTTGGTCGTTGATTCAAAGATTTGATCTTCAATAGAGGTTCTTCATGTTTATGATAACGAAAGATACTATTAAAAGAAGTCGGATCTGCTTGTAGCTTTGGATCTTTCATTAAATTAAAGAAGCTCATCTGAGGTTTATTCTTCACATTCCTTTCACTATTTTCGTTTTTGTGTGGTACAATAGTATAATATGCTATTAAATCCATGAAAATATCCTTAGTTATTGGGATTAATGTCAAGTTTATTCTTAGGCTCGTTTATTTCTGTTCTGCTTTTTCCTGCACTCTAATTGTGTTTGAGTTATGTTAGAGCAGGGGTGTACATTCGAATCGGTTTATCGATAAATTGAATCGATTATTTGTTATGGGTTTATCGATTTCGATTTCGATTTCAAAATTTTCCTTATCGATTTATCGATTTCGATTTTGTCCTCTTCGGTTATCGGTTTATCGATAAACCGATAAGCTACAGTAATTTATTTATTATTATTTTTTAAAAAATTAATTTTTTTTTACCCTTATTCTATAATACCCTTTCTTTTACCCTAAGTCCCTAACCCTATTATTTCCTCTACCACACTTAAGGAATGATCATATTTAAAGCTCAAAGGAATGAAGTTCAAATTAATGGAAAACAGAATTAGCCGTGATGATGTATTTTTTTTTTTTTTATACCGTTGGAGTATTGGTGACATACATTTGATCTCTTACTTTAGTTTCGTTGCATGTGCATATTGACACAATTTTTATATTATAAATGATGCTCTTTTTATTGTAGCTTCTTTTTGTCCATATTAATTAGGTGTGTTTGTAGCGATATATTTTTCGTGGAATCCCGCAAATTTTCTTATTGGTATAATCGATAACTGAATCGATAAGCCCCAAAAATTTATAAATCGAAATCGAAAAAATCGAAACCTTATTGAAACGATAACGATAAGTATATGTACAAATCGATAATCGATAAGGGTCAAAATCGAATCGATAAATCGAATGCACACCCTATGTTAGATCCGAATTGTCATCTAGTGTTTAGTTTTCTTTTTCTAAAATGCTTTTCATGAGTAGTTTAAATTTTTTTTAGTTTAAATTCTTATAGTCTTAAGGTTTTCTTAAGTTTAGATTTCTTTAATAAGCATCCTCGTCAACATATAAAAGGTTTTGTTCTCTTATGTGAAAGAAATTTTCAATTAATAAAGTTTCTAAAGGTTAAGTCTACAAGGCCCATCACGTCAAGACAAATGCAGACTTCCCCATCAAACTTGAGCTTATGTAACCGGAACCTAAATAGGTTCTTTTTGAACTCAAAGGACATTTTTAAGTTTAAAAAAAAAAAAAACCATTCTATATACAACGTCAGAAAATTTGGCGTTGTATATTAACGGTAACGACACCGTTAATTTACAACGCCAGGTTTTCTGGCGTTGAATCTGACACACTGATTCAACGACATACCTGGCGTTGTATACTCTATTATTTCTGATAAAGTATAACGCCAACTTATTTGGCTTTGTATATGTAAAAAAAAAATCTTCCCGGCTCTTCGTTTTCTATATAAAGAGGTTACAATCGTATAGAAATACAATCCAAAATTTGTTTAACTCTTGTTGCTCTATTATTGTTAAATTCTACAACATTTCTTCATTATGTCTGAAGAGAGTAGGATAAGAGTTTCATTATATTGGGGTGGTGAGGTTGTGATGGAGAATAACTCCGTGGGCTACAGTTTACCTGCTTAGTGTCATGTGAAATTGCCATTGACAATGGAGTACGATAGATTGATATCGTTGTTATGCAAAAAAATGAGTGTGAGGAAACGTTCCGTCATACTTAAAGTTACCGAAAGATATCCGTATTCCGTCACTCCGCAAGGGGTTGCTTTTTACTCGGAGTTTAATATCGACGATGATGAAACTTTGCGTGATTTTTTGAGGGACCACTCGAGGATGTAGAACGCGGGGAGGACTCAAAAAATCCCATAATAGATCCACTCTCCTAGCCCGGAAAGTCTATGTCAGTAACTGTCCATCCCAGATATACTTGGATCTATGCTGGGGCTGTAGGCCTAATAGATCCGACGTCCGAGGGCCAGGATGTATGGGCGCATCCATGTCGTCAACTGTAAAATTATAATTTTTAATAACTTAATTGTACAAA
>MU672010.1:53717-70809 GCA_026770625.1 Nicotiana glauca
TAATAGTCATGTATTTTTTTAATTTAAATTCATATTTTTAAATTAAATTAATTGTACAAATTACTTACGTATAGGTTCCGGGCTCGATATTTTTTAGGCCCAGTGGCACCAAACTATCATTAATAGTTATGTATTTTTTCTAATTTAAATTCATATTTTTAAATTAAATTAATTGTACTAATTACTTAAGTATGGATTTCGGGCTCGATAAGTTTCAACTTAAAATAAATCGAAATACCTCGATTTAGATTTTTCTGACACCGAATAGATGGAAATTTTGACTCCAAAACCGTAAATCAACAATAACAAAAAGCTTTTCTCGAGTGTGGGACCTACGTGCTTCAACTTTTAGGTGTCGAGGGGACCCAATTTTTTTTTTTTTAAATAGAAAATGGATAGAATTTGAGGGGGGGACCAAGGGAGTAAAAAAATGGGGAAGAAGATGAAGAAGACAGGTGAAGGAGAAGATGGGAATTTATTTAATGAGGGATACAACGCCAGGAATTATGGCGTTGAATCAGTGTTGTCAGATTCAACGCCAGAAAATCTGGCGTTGTATATTAACAGTGCTGTTACCATTAATATACAACGCCAGGTTTTCTGGCGTTATATATAGAATGGGGTTTTTTTTTTTAAACTTAAAAATGTCCTTTGAGTTCACAAAAAACCTATTTAGGTTCCGGGCTCATACTAGTACTCCCTCCGTTTCAATTCAGTAAACCTGTTTGATTGGATACAAAGTTAAAAAAAAATAAAGATTTTTAAAATTTATAGTCCTAAATAAATCTAAATGGAGCCCAGAGTATTTATGTGGTTATAAAAGTTTCTCATTAAAGGTAGAATTATAAATTTAAGCTAAATTGTTACCAAATTTAGAAAGGATTCATTATTTTTAGAACGGATCAAAAAAAAAATAAATTCACATGAATTGAAACAAAGGAAAGTAGTATTTTATCATTTAACTTTTGTCCGTCAGTAGAGTCAGAATGGTCTCCTATTGTTACAAAGTGGTCTGAGATAATGTTTTAATCCTTTTTGGTTATTTACCATCGATTTCTGCATTTACTCCTAATTGCTTAGATGACTATTTTGTCTTAGATACTTTCTTTGCTTCGATTTTTGATTTTGTTTATTTTGTTTGTATTGCCACTGTTTGCGTGTTTCTTTGTTGGAAATTGGCCGTGGAGGCATTAGGCTAAAGTGAAATGAAAAATTGAAACTTGAATATTTGTTACTTAGTTACTTGAATAATTGCGAAATGCTTTAGGCACGTTAATTAAACAATCTGTCATAGCTATGGGTACAGTTCTCGCGACATGGTTATGACATTTAATTTTTAAAAATTCGGGGGTACATTATGTGACCCGGCCCCAATTTAATCTTGTTGATGAAATAAACATGTTGTGGATCGTGGGTACGGCTCCTGGCAATCAGGCGCCTACCTGGAGAACAAGGAAAAATATTCGAGTTTCAAGGGAAAGCAGTTCATGAAGGTTCAAAGAAAGACAGTTCAAGTTTTGCCAATCAGGCGCCCACCTGGAAAATAAGGAAATTCACTTCAGAATGCAATTCAACTCAGCAACAAAAAAAGCTCGCGACAAGAATGCGAGTCAACAGTCCGAGATGATCAACAAAAGTTAGCCACAATCTAGAATAAAAAAAAGGAAAAAACAAAGTAAGAAGTGAATACAAATACAGAAGTTAATGAAAGGTGTGAGCTGCTCAAGACATGACTGAGGTCACAAGCACTGCATGTCCGATCTTGATCCAAAAAAAGCTGAAGAAGAATGAACTAGCACCTGCAGCTAGCAAGCAACAAAATTCAAATCTAAAGTCTGCATGAAGAAATATTCAAGACTCAAGATCAAGCTCCAGAAGACTTATAGATAGGAATTTTGTAACTCATAGTTGACAAGATTAGTTAGTCTTTTTCATTTTTGATTTTGATGTAATAACAAGATCGCGAATTGGAATCTCGACAGAACAACACCTCGATCGGCTCTCTACCAAGATATACTCCATCATCTCCCTCACTTATGAACTACACGTGGCCTAATTCCTTTATACCAAGCATATGTAGGTAACTTAGATACTAGGGCTCAGTTACATTCCCCTTCCTCTTACCTTTTGGTCCCCCTAAATAAGGGTTGGGTCAAAAAACCTGCATAAACGTTGTTGATACCCAATTTTTTCATGTATATTCTATATATGCAAAATACTTTTAAAACATAGGCATACATATATAAGTGTGTCCAAATATTTTTAGTATTTTTTCTAATTTTTAAATCAATTTATTGCCATATTTTAGTAATACAAAAACCAATAATTATTCCTCACATTATCATTTTTGGTGATTAATTTATTTTATTCTTATATTTATCCCAAAATATAACTAAGGTAATTTTTTCATATTTTTACAAACTTATTTAGTATTTTTAAAGCTAAATTGCATATAATTGCAATATTAACCTATTTTAAGAATTAATTGCGTTTATAATTATCAATTTGATTCCAGTATTTTTAATTTAATATTTGTATATTATTAATTAATTTAGTATCTTTAATTTATTTTCAAAAATTATTTTACTATTTTTATAAAATAAAAAGGAAAAAAGTGGCTATTTAAAATTTAGCCATATTTATTTCAATTTTAGCCCAAACCGACCACCCCAATTAACCCAATTCCAAATTGGACCGGCCCACTTCCTAAACTACCCACCCGGCTTCCCAATAAATCCAGGCCGTTGATCAAATGATCGACGACCACGATCCCTTCTTTCCTCTTTAATTTCCCAAACCCCCCAACCCTAAATTATTCTCACCTAAGATGCCGCCTCTAAATCCCTTCACTATCTCAAACACTCTCGAACCTTCCCTAATCCCAGCCGCCTCTCATCATCTTCCACCGTGAAACCTACGGAAATCCATGGCTTCTCAGGCTGTGGGAGTCCTATACTTATCTCCTATTGCTCCTATGTGCTTGATACCCAAAGATTCGAGGCCTGACTTCGAAGGTTTTCACCTAGCTCTCTATTGATTCAAGGTTCTCTGGTCATCTCCGGCCTTGCTCCGGCGTAGTATAATTGTTTGAGTCTGATTCCGACCTCTCCGACTCAGATCGATGACCTCTTAAAGCCTTTCTCATTTTTAGGGTTCTTCAGAAACCCTAACCCTTTGAGGTTAGGATATCTGTGCTCTCTTTGAGTTTTCAAATGATTTTCCTAACTTTTCTTCCAAAAATTACTTTTAAAATTTTTCTTTCCGAACTAGGGTTTTCTGAAAAAATGTTTAAGTATTTCTTTGACTCTCTTTCCCCTTTCTTTTGTGTATTTGCCTTTATTGTGCTCCTATGTTTTTATCCACCACGTTCTTGTATGTGTTCTATTCTTGTATGCTCTTCTACTGAGTTTTTATACTCCGTTTTTGTATGTTCTTTTTAACGGTTTTTATATTCTCTATGCTTGTATGTTCTTCTAACATGTTTTTCATACTATGTTCTCGTATTTTCTTCTACTATGTTTTGCCTACTATATTTTTTCTACGGTGTTCTTAAGGTTTTGCTATTTTTCTTCTACTGAAATTTGTTAGAATTTCTCCTAAAAGAACCTCTTAAGCACGCTTCTTCTATTGTTCTTATCTGTATTTGCCATTATGTTTTTTGAATCCTTCTACTCTGATTGCATGTTACATTGCTATCATGTTTTCTCATGAGTTTTGTTGCTGAAGAATCTTGTTCTTTTCTGAAACTTCTAAACATGATTTCGATTTAATTACCTGCCCTCTCATCTTTGCTAATGGTTTGCTTGAAGTTGGGTTTTATTTCGAAACCCCTAATTCTTTCAGATTGAGTTTGAATCTTTGAATTGAGTTTGGACTTCTTTGTTTTCATATGACTCTGGCCTTTTGCTAAACTCTTATATACTGGATTTTTAACTGATTTTGCAATGGCACTACAGTCTTCTTTCATGCTTAACGTGTTTGTAGGCTCCTTATATTTGATGAACTTCCCACTAAAGTAGTTTTTAAATCTGTAATTAGTCCATACTCCCCTCTGAATATGGGTCTAACTGATTCCCTTTCCATGTTTGCTAATTTTCTTTAAGTTAAAAACCTTTCCCATCTTTCTGACTTGGTTCATTCATGCAAAATCTCGGACCCTTTTGATTTACTGGTTGTTAATTGATCTCCTTATCTTATTTTCACAAATCGTGTATTGTTAAAACCTTGTCCTTAAATAACTTTTATGTACTTACCCCTAATTGCCTACTTTACACAAAGTGTTTGATTAATTTCTTTCCTTAATTGGTTTATACCCATTTGAAATTGAATCCCTTAATTAAAGAGAGTCTTATGTAATTGATTGACAATCAGTTCTTCTATTCTTTTCTTACCTTATTTCCTTATGACTAGCACACTACAAATACACGACCCCTTTTCACAAAACAGACACGATTAACAATCCTTCAATTCTTAATCTCTTCTGAATTCTCACTCTTACATAATAGAACTCTCTCTTCTTGTCTGCATTCTGACTTTCACAAGATTACTGCATTTTCTCTACTTGTTTCTTTGAAACTGATATGTCCTAATTTTCAGGACCACAATGTGTTTACTTACAGCTTTTGGGAATCCATGTCTACTTTACTACTTTTGCAGATTTAAATACTTAAACTAGCATGTTGGTTTCTTTTGCTTGTTTCTGTTATGAACATCTCTTCCTTATTCTCTTTATGTGCTTTGAGTTATAGTTTAAAACATAGAAATATGCAAGTTATTGTCTATGTATTAAACGTGATCCCTTAGGGGATCCTGACCTCTAAAGAATGTGTTCCAGTAGGCTTATAGGTGTGCCAGCATCTCCCATTGTTGGGTTATGCCCACTAGCCTGCTTTTACCTCTTGAAACTCCCCATTCTCTATATCTCTATGTGTACTGTTTCCCTTCCCTTTTTACCCTTTCAGAATTCTGCCCTTGCACTCTCTCTCTTAGTTCCAAAGTTCTGCCCTCCTCTTGTGAGCCTTGCCTTAAGACCTTGAGTTCCCTCTGAATTTGGAAACCTGAGAGCTACTTTTCCACACTGCACTATGGCTTAATATGGTGATATATTTGGGTGTAAGCACTGCCCGGAATTCTTATAAAACTCTTAGGGAACTCTGACACACCCAAGTGGTAGAAAGGCTTTGAACATGATCTTTGGAGTTGGTTTACTTCATACTCCAGACAGGAAGTCTGAATCAGGCTCTCCTTGGTTGTATTTTTCAATTTTTGATGTATTTTCTTTATTTTCTTTGTACTATAATAACTTTATAATAAACTTTTGGTGATGGTTAGTGAAATGGAAGGGGTAACCATGCATGTAAAAGGGTAGATAACTTGCCTATAGGAATCTCTAATTTCAGTATTTTCTCATATCGTTATCATGCCTATAAGATTTCTGCATTTTTCATGTAGTTACCATGCCTATAATATTTTTGCATTTTTCATACAACTACCATGCCTATAAGCATTTCTGCATTCTCATTTAGCTACCATGCCTATAAGCATTTCTGCATTCTCATTTAGCTACCATGCCTCTACGCATTTTTGTATTCTCATTTAGTTACCATGTCTATAAGAACTTCTGCATTCTCATTTAGTTACCATGTTTATAAAAACTTCAGCATTCTCATTTAGATGCCATGACTATAGGGATCTTGCACTTTTATGTAGATATTATGTCTATAGCTTCTGCACATGCACGTAGAAAATATGCCTATAGGTCCTTTCTGATTCTTGCATACCCACTTTTCACCAGGCAAACTTGTTTATAGGTCCTAATAACAAACAATGTAATTTGATATCACCCAATGCTTAGATATCATGTTGTAGAATTTCTTTATTCCTTTATGTCTATAACAATGTTTTTAAGTTGGCAAACATATAGAAAGCATGCATATAGGGTTTCTAATCAAATTTGAATCGCCTCACTCGTGGGTAAATTTAAAACTAGCAGTAATAACGTATTATCAATGGCAGAACTTGTGCTATTCTAAAACTCATTTTTTAACTGGCAACTTTCTTTTTCCTAAATCAATCTGTAATCAGTTTTCTTTATTTCTAAAATTAGTAGATATCATGCATATAGGTTCCATCTATCACTTAGGCAAACCATAGGATAAGTTTATAAACCAAATCAGATTTTATTAACTACAACCAGCAGGCAGGCCCGAGTCGGGTTTTCTATCTGTACTATGTAATAAATTAATCTGCCTCAAATATTTATGTTTTAATTAGACATGCTAACTACTTGCTTTTCTTTGCCTAAAGATGGTCTGTTTGAGCCTTTCGTTTGTTTACATGTTTCCCCATACTTGTTATATGTGTTTTTGCTTGTCGCCTTAGTATTTTTACCTTTGAAACCACAAATAAGCCAACCTCTCCTCCCTCTTTTAGTATTAGTAGTCCCAAGCACCTCCGGGGCTGATAGGATCGGGCGGGCAATAGCATGCAATAAGAAAATGGGACTATTCCGCGCTTTAATACCTTAACGGGGTGGGAAAGGGTAGATATGGATATGATGACCACGCGATAACACCACGTGTATAAGTAATTACCGGTTGTTGTGTGGGGTGATCCATATTATTAATAAACCTAGGACCCCCTTTCCTTTGTTCTTTGTTTCTTTTAAATCTTTTAAAACGTTTCTTCTAAATCAACTCCCTCCAATGCTTTCCGACTTTGTTTATTTCTAGCCTTTATGTGATAAGTCCCCTATTATTTGAAGTCTTGCTTGCCTATGTTTTACTTGTAACTTAAGTCACAACAGTAGCTTGGCCGGGAACCACACTAGTGGATTCTGAGGGGTGCCTAACACCTTCCTCTCAAAATAATTTCAAGCCCTTACCCAATCTCTGGTTATCCAAACAAAACCCTTCTTAGTGTCCTAATACACTTAAATCATTAGGTGACGACGCTTCAATTATCTTAAACCCAATCCCTAAAAGGGAACGAGTTGTCTTTCCAAATGTCATAAACCTGATTTCGCAAGAAAAAGGGGACGCGACAGTATTGGGGATATCTTTTAGGGTTTTACCATTTGAAGCTATTACTGTGACTTTACATTTCTTATCTTCCTTTACTTGTTTTAAGCATTTAATTCCCTCTTATACCATGAAACTAACTTTGTCTTTTTGTTTCTTTTCTTTATTTCTTATACTGCTTTCCTTTACCGCAATCCCGTATTACTGTTTTAAATTATTGTAGTTATTATTATGAACGTGCAAATACGTGGCAACTTGTTTTAATTATTGCATAAAACATGTTTTCAACATCATATTACACTCGTGCCAAACAAAATACCATAGCAACGCTTATAATGAGTGGTTGTGCTCTTCCGATATTATTACCCCTAAATTCGGCAAAGACATATTTGCGGTAAAACAAGTCGATCAACAGTTTAGTCGACGGTTCAGCGCCTTTCCCTCTTGAGTTTTCCGCTCAAGGGTACCAGTCTAATTCCCTATATAAACCTTAATTTGTTTAATTGTGTATGCATCATGGTAAAACCTAGCCAAGTCAGTTAAGATAGCCTTGTCCAAAGTCCACTGAGTTTCCCCAAAACCCAAACGGACACTACCACATTTTGTGCATTTATTTGGAGAACTAAAATGCTTCTAAGATAATTAAGGATATTTAGTAGTGGAGTCTGGTGGGGGTAAGGGCCTAACCTTTTGTCTTGCAGAAACATGAAGCACGAAGTCCCCAGATTCGGCATGGTCACCAATACTGATCGGTTTGGTAGGGACCTACCCTTATGTCCCTCTCTGAGTTATGAGACATGCTGGTAGGAAGCAGGTTATACCAAGGGTCGACAAGATAAGTCACTTCCGAGCTGACTTCCAGAATGACTATAGTCCGTACAGGTGCCAGGCTCAGCATATGTGGCACTTCAAAATTGTCTTGGGAAAGGACATCATCGAACCAGACAGATACTATACTGGTTGTATCCCACACTACTCAGGCTGGCTGGAGGACAATCACAATGGTCTGGGTCAACCCGAGTTTGTTCGAGGTCACAAGATCATCGATGAAAAGGCTGAGGCACAGGTCAAGTACAACCATCTCCGAAAGAGAAACCGAGAATGTGAGAGTGAGCACCGTGAGATACAGGAAGACAATCAAAAACTAATCAAAGAGTGGAAGGATATGGTTTTCAGTTCCACCAGGCGATTGGTCTATCTAGAACGAGGTATAGTAGAGCTGGAAAAGAAGTTCCTAAAGAGATTCGAAGATTTTCGGACTGCTAAAGGAAATGAAGGCGGACATCTGGCCAGAGCCTACTTGCTGTTGGGATGGCGCGAGCTAGGGAAGCTATTCGATGGAGCCAATGATGCCGAGTCTGGGGAAGGTTCCTCTGGGACCAAATAGATATGAATTTCCATTTTCTCTTTATAGATATAATAAGGCCGATGGCCATTAGTGACTTTTTTATTTTTTTCTTATTATTTAGTGTCGTCTTGGGATTCGTCTACCTTTTATCAATATAATGAGGTATTTAGCATTCTAGGTTCTCCAAATTAACTTATCGCTAGGCCTACCTCGGGCACAACAAAGTCCCTAATATTAGGATGCACTTTATATTTCCGCACTATGTGTTTAAATATTGCAACATTTTTTTAATAATCCTTACTGACTTGTTACCTTTTGTTTTTACTTTTTGTTTATTCCCCTCCCCAAAGGTTAGTTCGTGAACTCTGGAAACATCATTATATTTTATCAGATCCAGGGGCCCTCCACCTACTCCTCCTCCTAGTCCTGTCAAACATAAAAATAAAGGAAAATTGGAAGATTTGAACAACTCAACTGAACGGGTAGAAGTCACTCATGGTACTCTGGTTTCCAAGGAAAATGCATCCAAACTAGAACAAAAGCTGTTGAAATTTTAGGAAGAACTTGATTAACTCCTGAATTTGGTAAGTCTGTCATTCTCCCTCACCACTCCAGAGATTACTTTCCCAAATACTCAAAATCTTGTACCTCCACGGAACATCCTAAAGCAAAAAAAACTATCCTGCTCCTCACCACCATTGCAATACCTACCATACCTCCAATAACACCCCAATGATCATCCCAGAACTCCAAAACTCCACAAATGACCAATGCCATACCCAACACAATACTCCCATCTATGTGGAGACTATGCCACACTCCAAAGATAAGGACTTGCTCATCAGAAATCTGGATGAAGAGATTAAAAGGTTGAATAGCAGAATTCAAGGCGTTGAAGGTAGTAAGGCAATTGAGGGGCTAAACTATGAAGATATGTGCATACAACCCGATGTCGAACTGCCCGAGGGATACAAACCTCCCATGTTTGAAATGTTTGATGATACAGGGGATTCGAGGGTCCACTTGAGAACATACTGTGACAAGTTGATCGGAGTGGGAAAAGATGAGAAAATTCGCATGAAGCTTTTCATGAGGAACTTGAAGGGAGATGCCTTATCTTAGTACATTAGCCAGGATCCGAAGAAGTGGTCAAGCTGGGTAAGCATGGCGTATGATTTTATGGACAGATTCAGGTTCAATACGGAGAACACGCCAGATGTGTTCTATATCCAAAACTTGAAGAAGAAACCCATAAAGACCTTCCGCAAGTATGCCACTCGCTGGAGATTTGAAGCTGCTAAGGTCAGACCTACCTTAGAGGAAGAGAAAATAAAAAAAATTTTCGTTCGGGCCCAAGACCTACAGTATTATGAGAGGCTGATGCTGATCGAGAATCACAAATTTTCGGACAATCATCAAGCTAGGAGAGAGGATCAAGGAAGGCATCAAAAGTGGTATGGTTACGAACTTTGAAGCCTTGCAAGCTACCAATAAGGCTTTACAGTCTGGTGGTACGTCCAAGAAAAGGGACGTAGGTGCTGTAATGGTTTCACAAAGAACCAAATCTCCCATCAAGTATCAAACATACCCAATAACTCCAATCACCTATCAGCCTACCCCAAATTACCAAGAACCCTTACCCACTTACCAAACTCCACCACCCACTTACCAGTCATCTCCACCATATCAGCCCACTTCACCCAAATACTCCTAACCAGTACATGTTTACCAAGCGTACAACACCCAACAATCCCACTATCAATCACCTCCCCCATGTCAAAGCTTCCCTAGACCTCGACTAAATTTTGACCGTAGACCTCCCAAACAATATACCGCCATTGCTGAACCAATTGACCAACTGTACAAAAGACTCAAAGTTGCTGGTTATGTCACCCCAATGCCTGTTATAACCCCAGAAAACCCTTCTCAGTGGGTAATTCCAGATAAATCCTGTGCATACCATTTTGGCATGAAAGGACATACCATTGATGAATGTCGCTCTCTAAAGTATAAGATCCAGACTTTGATTGACAACAAGATCATTGTAGCAAAGGAGCCTACTCCAAATGTCCGCAACAACCCTTTGCCAGACCACAAGGGTGGAGGCGTTCACATGATGTAAATAGAGAATGACTGGTACCCCAAGGGATCAATCAGTTTAATCCCAGAAGGCGACGATCCAAAGAAGCCAGTAGTCACCCTCAATCTGATTGTGGTCCAAATTCAACCTTCTGGGGATGCCAGGTAAACATGTCCATACCACTGGAGTTTGAAGCACCATCCTCTGCAAAGACACCAACACCTATTGAGGTTGAGTTTATGTCACCAACAAACACACATATACCCTTTTAAGTTGCGGTCTTACCACCTAAAGGGGCTGCTTTGATCGGAGTAAAGACAACCACGCCAATTCCAGTGGCAATGTCAGCAGTAACACCATTCTGCACAAAGGCTATGCCCTGGGACTACACAACCGAGGATAGAAGAAAGGGGAAGGTCAAGTTTGGGAAAGCCGTTGCAGCTCAGGGTATGGCAAGAACCAATAGGGTTTATACCCCGGAACATTTGGCTGAGTCAAGCAAGCAGGCCTCTAGTCGGCCAACTATCACTGAAACCGAGCCCGGCGATCTCTAGAGAAAGATACAAGCCAAAGAATACTCAGTCATTGATCAGCTGAACAAAATACTGGCACAAATTTCTATCCTTGCCTTGCTACAAAGTTCCGATGCTCACAGGTAGGGGTGTACATAGGTCGGGTTGGTTCGGATTTTACAGTTACCAAATCAAACCAATTGTGTTGGATTATTAAATCTAAATACCAAACCAAACCAATAAAACTCGGGTTTTTCACTCTCGGCTTTTTTCGGGTTTTCGGGTTATTCGGATTTTTTCGGGTTTTTTCCCGTAAAATTTTCGTAGAAAAAACATATAAATTATGCTCAAAATATTTCTTTAGTCCTAGTAAGATACAACTATATAAAGTATTTTCCAAGAAAATAATACAAAATATGATATGTCATGGCATTATCCTAAAATATTCAACAATAAAGATAATAAAATTATGTAATATAAATATTGCTAATTAAAAAGCCATAATAAAAATAAACATAATCTAAGATTACTAAATCATGCTAAAATAAGGGAGTATTAAATACATGACTAAATGCTAAAGAAAAAATAAAAATAGGTTATGCATTTTTATCTTAATTATTGCAAAACAAAACATAGATATTCAATACATTCTCGTTCGTAATATTGAATTAAATGTCTTTTGTTAGCATTAATATTGATTTGATTTTTGTTTGAGCTTTTGTTAGCACTATTTAATTTACTAATGTTAATGGCTATAAAACTTATTGGAACATTCAAAAGTTCTAAGTCCAACCTTGAAATAATACCTCAAAAAATAAAATTATGAAATCTTGAAATATTTATAAATTACATCACAATAAGTATATTTATATATTAAATATATCTATAATTTCTATATATGTAATGTCGGGTTGGTTTGGTTTCGGTTTGACTTTTTTAGTTAAAGCCAAACCAAACCAAACCAAACCAATTATGGTCGGGTTTTTTTCCAACATTAAACCAAATCAAACCAACCCATAGTCGGGTTTTTTTTCTCGGTTTGACTCGGATTATCGGGTTGGTACGGTTTGCCAGTTTCCTTTGTACATCCCTACTCAAAGGAATGCCTTGTTAAGAGTGCTGAGTGAGGCATATGTACCAAGTAACATCACCGATGGAGAGATAGAAAACATGGTAGGGCAGGTATTGGAAAGTCATAAGATTACTTTTCACGAAGATGAGCTGCCTCCAGAGGGGTTGAGTCACAACAAGGCATTTCACATCACTATGTAGTGCGAAGATTATTTTATCACTAGAATCCTGATTGACGGAAGATCCAGCCTCAACATCTTTCCGCTGGTGACACTTAAGACATTAGGAAAGGGGATGCATGAGATCAAAGATGGGGCTATCAACGTCAAAGCTTTCGACGGATCCCAAAGGTCTACTATTGGGGAAATTAGCTTGTGTTTTCAAATGGGCCCTTCTTTGTTTGATGTTGATTCAAGTGATAGACGTACTAACATCTTACAATCTATTGTTGGGATGACCATGGATTCATGCTGCTGTTGTCGTAGCATCAACACTACATCAGGCAGTGAAGTTTGAGTGGAATCACTAAGAGGTAATCATTCACGGCGATGGTAGCAATCCCATATACAGTTTCCAGACCATTCCAGTAATTGGAGGAAGAAGAAGGATAGGCGGAGAAATTTACCACCACATTGAGCGAGTCAACGCCATCGACAAGGACAAATAGTGGGATAACAAGATTGAAAGCATATTTAACTAGAGCGGGTATGGATCTGGCAAGGGACTTGACAAGAACCTCCAAGGGATCGCTAAGCCCATCAAGCTCAAGAAATATGGGACTACCTTCGGAATGGGATATGAGTATACTTGGGAGGAATTCAACCACTGGTCGCCACCATGGTGCAGTCCTATCTATCTATTGGAGCAGCCAATACCCCATCTGGAATAGACTTTCCAACCAGCCGAAGTGATCTATCTGTCAGAAGAAGAGGAAGCACTGGTAGCAGTGAGGAATTTGTTCCTGGAAGATGATGATATGGATTGCTGTGTCATTTTCTGGGGGGGGGGGGGGGGGAGGAAGGCCCTTCCATACAAGCTATAAATAGTGGAGCATGCCTTAATAACTGGAATACTAGAGCCACTAGAGCTCGGCGAGCCTCGGGGTAGCAAGGCCGAACAAGCATCATGCACTATTTGATTTTACTAGTTTACTTTCCTTTCGTATTTTTATTTTTTGCAAGAAAGAGCTCCAATGTTCAAAACAGTTATGGAATTTATCCAAGCATTTCAATTTTATTATAAATTTTACTCTTATTATTTTCTCTTATTACTTTACTTATACAACATTACTATTACTTATCTTGATGAACCAATGACTGTGACATGCAACGAGACAACGCAACAAACAGATACAGATTTAGAGGAAGATGATATACCGGAGGAGATTGTTAAAGCAGTTGAGAATTTTGAGAACAGATCTAAGTCCAACCTAGATGAGACTGAGACTGTTAACCTGGGAGATGCAAAAAACATCAAAGAAACACGAATCAACGATCATTTATCACCATAAGAAAATAAAGAATACACAGAGTTTCTAAGATAATATAAGTATATATTCGCCTGGTCGTACGATGACATGACTGGTCTAGGTACATCTATTGTGGCTCATAAATTGCCAACCGATCCAACCTGTCCACCGATAAAACAAAAGTTTAGAAAGTTCAAGCCGGATATGAGTTTGAAAATCAAGGAAGAAGTCACTAAGCAGGTCAAGGCTAAGGTTCTTAGAGTGGTAGAGTATCCAACATGGTTAGCCAACATTGTGCCAGTACTAAAGAAAGATGGTAAGGTCAGGATTTGTGTCGACTACCGGGATCTCAATCGGGCCAGTTTGAAAGATGACTTCCCCTTGCTGAACATACACATCGTGATTGACAATTGCGCCAAGCATGAGTTGCAATTATTTGTTGATTATTTCGCTGGGTATCATTAGATCTGGATGGACGAAGAGGATGTTAAGAAAACAACTTTCATTACGCCGTGGGGAATGTACTGCTACAAGATGATGCGTTTTGGGTTAAATAATGTAGGGGCCACCTACATAAGGGCCATGACTACAATTTTTCATGACATAATACACAAGGAGATCAAAGTATATGTGGATGATGTCATCATCAAGTCCAAGAAAGCCACTGATTACATGGAATATCTGAGGAAATTTTTCAATAGATTGCGAAGGTACAACTTGAAATTGAATCCCGCAAAATGTGCATTCGAGGTTCTAGCTGGAAAACTGCTTGGGTTCATTATGAGTCACCGGGGAATAGAACTGCATCTATCGAAGATCAAAGCCATCCAAGAACTGCCCCCACTAAGGAATAAGAAAGACGTAATGAGCTTCTTGGGGAGACTTAACTGCATCAGCCAGTTCATAGCACAATCTAAAGTTATCTGTGACCCGATCTTCAAGATGTTGAAAAAGGATGCTGCCACCGAATGGACTGATGACTACCAGAAGCTTTTGACAGAATCAAGGAATACTTGTCAACGCCACCAGTCTTGGTCCCGCCTGAACTAGGGAAACCTCTGCCACTCTACATCGCCGTGTTGGATGGTGCCTTCGATTGCGTCCTGGGGGAGCATGATGAGACAGGAAAGAAAGAACATGCCATTTACTACCTGAGAAACAGTTCACCCTGTACGAGGCCCGGTATTCTCTATTAGAACGCACCTGTTGTGCTCTAACTTGGGTGGCCCAGAAGCTGAGGCACTACTTCTGTGCCTACACTACATATCTCATATCAAGGATGGATCTTTTGAAGTACATCTTTGAGAAGCCCATGTGTACTGGCAAGCTCGCCAAGTGGCAGATCCTATTGAGTGAATTTGACATTGTCTACGTAACTCATAAAGTAGTCAAAGGGCAGGCACTAGCATATCACCTGGCCGAAAACCCCGTGGACGGAGAATACGAACCCCTGAAAATATATTTTCCTAACGAAGAGGTATCATTCATAGGAGAAAACATTGGTGACAGTTGGAGAATATTTTTGAAAGAGCAGCAAATTTCAAAGGGGTTGGCATATGAGCAGTACTAGTATCAGAAACCGGCAGCATTATCCGATGTCTGCCAAGCTCAGGTTCCCGTGCACCAACAATATGGCCAAGTACGAAGCCTGTAACTTAGGGCTCAAGATGGCCATTGACATGAACATCCAAAAGTTGCTAGTAATTGGGGACTCAGACTTGCTCATACATCAGGTACGAGGAGAATGGGCAATCAAGAATTCCAAGATACTCCCTTATCTGCACCATGTACAGGAGTTGAGAAAGAGGTTCATAAAGACACAGTTCCAGCATGTTCCCAGAATCCAGAATGAGTTTGCCGATGCATTGGATACCCTATCATCCATGATACAGCATTCGGATACAAACTTCATTGATCCTATTCCTATGAAAATCCATAATCACCCAGCTTATTGTGCTCATGTCGAAGAAGAGTCAGATGGAAAATCTTGGTTTCACGACATCAAGGAATATTTGATAAAAGGAGAATATCCAGAGCTTGCAAATACTACGCAAAAGTGCACACTTCAAAGATTGTCCAACAATTTCTTTCTTAGCGGAGGAATCCTGTATAGGAGGACTCCGGATTTGGGATTACTAAGGTGTGTCAACGCGAAAGAAGCATCTAAACTGCTAGAGGAAATTTATGCCGGAACCTATGGTCCACATATGAACGGTTTTGTCGTAGCTAAAAAGATCCTCAGTTGGATGACTATGGAGATGGACTACATCCAGTACGTCCAGAAATGCCACTGCTACCAGATACATGCTGACATGATAAAGGTGCCTCTAAATGAGCTTAATGCAACAAACTCACCGAGGCTGTTCGCTGCTTGGGGAATGGATGTTATTGGACCAATCGAGTCTGTTGCTTCCAAGGGGCACATGTTTATTTTAGTAGAAATCGACTATTTCACCAAATAGGTCGAAGCAGCGTCTGCAAAATAAATGACTAAGAAAGTAGTGGCAGACTTTGGCCGCGACCGTATCATCTGTCAGTTCAGGATTCCAGAGTCAATCATTTCCGATAATGGCTCCAACCTCAACAGTGACTTAATGAAAGCTATGTGTGAAACCTTAAAGATAAAATACAAGAATTCCACAGCCTACAAGCCTCAGATGTACAGGGCCGTAAAAGCCGCCAATAAAAACATCAAGAGGATACTAAGGAAGATGATAGAGAAGCATAAGCAATGGCACAAAAAGCTATCGTTCGCTCTATTGGGGTATCACACCACAGTCCGCACATCAGCTAGGGCAACTCCCTATATGCTGGTTTATGGTAGAGGCAGTCATCTCCGCCGAAGTAGAGATTCCTTTCTTAAGGATTATGCGATAAGCTAAGCTCGACGACGCGGAATGGGTGAGAAACCGCTACGAGAAGCTGGCTCTTATAGATGGGAAGAGAATGAATGCAGTTTGCCACGATCAGCTTTATCAAAACAGAATGTCTAGAGCCTTCAATAAGAGAGTCAAACCAGGACAGTTCACACCAGGGCAGCTGGTGTTAAAGAAAACTTTCCCGCATCAAGATAAAGCCAAAGGGAAATTCTCTCCCAATTGGTAGGGTCTATACGTGGTTCATCGGGTTCTGATAAGAGGGGCCCTTATACTTGCAGAAATGGACGAAGAAGTTTGCCCAAAGCTAATCAATTCAGATATAGTCAAGCACTACTATGTGTAATCTTTATGCTTTTCCCATATAATGTAATTTGAACTATGTCGGAACTGATTCCTACTTAAGAAGGGATACGTAGGCAGCCTTATGGGTTCGGTCACAATTTAATAAAATTTTCATTTCCCCCCGTAGTTGGAAACTGGGGCAAAATTTTGAGGACCCTCAAAATTCCGAAGTAAATTCAGCCGATCATCGCAAGCAACCGTCAGAAACAGCAGCCCAGTAAACTGCGGCAGAATTTTGAGGAGGACCCTCACAATTCCGAAGCAAGGGAGGTTGCAAGTAGAATGCATCAAGATGGTCTTTTCATTTCAGGTACACCTGTCCTAGACAGACCCAACCCCTGTGTTGAGTCTCCTAAGTCAAATGCACATGATG